>CAUYSK010046016.1:0-35040 GCA_963575035.1 Avahi laniger
GGGCTCAAGTGATCTTCCTGCCTAGGCCTCCCGAGTAGCTGGGACTACAGATGTGCGCCACCACGCCTGGCTAATTTTTCTAGTATTTTGTAGAGATGGGGTCTTGCTCTTGCTCAGGCTGGTCTCAAACTCCTGGCTTCAAGTGATCATCCTGCCTTGACCTCACAAAGTGGTAGGATTACAGGCGTGAGCCACTGTGCCCGGCCCCTAACTTTTTTCTATTTTTTGTAGAGACCAGTAGGGCCTCACTATGTTGTCTGGGACTATAGATGCCCTGGCTAATGAAAAAAAATTTTTTTTCTTGTACAGACGGGTTCTCATTCTTGCCCAGGCTGGTCTTGAACTTCTGGTCTCAAGCGATCCTACCACCTCAGCCTCCTAAACTGTTGGGATTACAGGCATAAGCCACCGTGTCTGGCCCACATTTATTCTTAGTTAGACTTCAATCACAATTCTGAGAGATGAATGCTGTTAATTTCCATTTTATAGATGGAAAAACAGAGACACGGACATTCGACAACTTGCCCAAAGACCAGATAAGAAGAAATCATGGCCTTCGGTCCTGGGAATTCCTATTTTGTAAACAAAGGCCTAGGCACAGAATAGCATCAGAACACAGCACTGCTCCGGTCTGCAGTTTTATTAGAAAAGTCTTTGTGACTGTTGAAATAGAACATTTGCCCAGCCCAGTGAAAGAGTAAACAAGCAATAAATTAAACTAACAGTCGATAACATATACTAATGTAGCTCAAGTTCACTTGGGGTGAGGGTGACCTACGGTTACAAACTTGACATCTCATGATGCTGATCTGGAGTGGCAACTCCCAAGCTACATTCTGCCTCTTATCAGTAGCTGGGGTAAACTCATCTTACAAGCCATTAAGTTATTCAGGAGAAAAAGCCATCCTTCCCTTCAGATCTAGAGATTAGAAGCAAAGTCAGATCACCCATGAATCCAAAGAATGTGACCTTCCCCAGGGGCTGACAGAAATCCATTATGTTTGAGCTGGGGGAGCAGAGCTGTCCCCAGACATGGCCCACAGCTTTGCTTCTACCGCCTTTCACGACACAGAGCAGTAAGCACCACCTGATTGCGGCTTTGCTGCCTCTCCAGCGCCTGCACGCTTCTGAATTTTAAGCTCGAACACCTCGGACTATGTACGGTGTGGTCTTACTGAGGTCCTCAAGAATTCAGAGATGCGGCTGGGCGCGGTGGCTCACGCCTGTAATCCTAGCTCTCTGGGAGGCCTAGGCGGGCGGATTGTTTGAGCTCAGGAGTTTGAAACCAGCCTGAGCAAGAGCAAGACCCCGTCTCTACTAAAAATAGAAAGAAATTAATTGGAAAACTAAAAATATATAGAAAAAACTAGCCGGGCATGGTGGCGCAAGCCTGTAGTCTCAGCTACTTGGGAGGCTGAGGCAGGAGGATCGCTTGAGCCCAAGAGTTTGAGGTTGCTGTGAGCTAAGATGACACCATGGCACTCACTCTAGCCTGGGCAACACAGTGCGACTCTTGCTCAAAAAAAAAAAAAAAAAAAAAAAAAAAAGAATTCAGAGATGCTGTGCTGAAGGGCAAAGGCCCTGTTCTCTAAACTTCTAATAATTCAATGCTTGTTCCTTTTTTCTTTGTGACCTTGGCCCCAAGGTGGCAGGGAGGAAACAAACCTTGTTCCTCTTTGTCCCCAGCACCTCACCTCCCTCTGTGCCTGAGATTAATGCTTGTTGAATTGTTCCTTTTTAAAGCCAGAAAATGCTGATTAAGGTTCATTCTCTGTGAGTGCACATTTTCTTAGCCGCCAGCCTCCTGGTGCAAGAAGCTTTTGTTTTCAGAATGACCAGGTTTCCAAATACAATTCGAAAACAGTTGAAAGAGGGAAAATAGGAACCACTCAAATGTGCACTCGCTGGGACACAACCATGCCCAGAGCACTTAAGTAGCAGTTGCAAAGGCTGGGGTAGAAAAATTTTCCACACACATAGACTAGGGAAGGTATTTATTAGCCTGGAATCCCTTGTATTTTGTGGGGTAGAAATAGAAAGCTGCTAACAGACTGTGTGGTACCCTAACTTTAGAGACAGGGTCTTGCTCTGATGCCCAGGCTGGTCTGCAATGCCTGGGCTCAAATGATCCTCCTACCTTAGTCTCCTGAGTAGCTGGCGTGCAACACTGCACCCTGGTCTACGGTACCCTATTTTTGAAGGGGGGAACGTTTTATATGTGCCACACATTTGTAATAATATAAGGTTTGGAAGAAAATGTATAAACTGTCAAAAGGGAATGTGGGACTTGCGGCTGGGTGCGGTGGCTCATGCCTGTAATCCAAGCACTCTGGGAAATCGAGGCGAGAGGATTCTGAGCTCAGGAGTTCAAGGCCAGCCTGAGCAAGAGCAAGACTCCATCTCTACTAAAAATAGAAAAATTAGCCAGGCGTTGTGGTGCACACCTGTAGTCTAGCTACTCGGGAGGCTGAGACAAAGAGGATCACTTGAGCCCAGGAGTTTGAGGTTGCAGTGAGCTACAATGACACCAATGAGAGGTGTCTTGAGGTCATCTATGGAGCTAACTGGACTTCAGAGCCGACGGGGTCACTGCTCTGTGCTGGAGGAACTGCAGACTTTGTCTCACTGGCATATCAAGACTCACCAAGATTTGGTTTTCAGTAATTCTAGTATTGAAAACTATGGAAACCTGGAAGCCATGGGACACTCGCTGAGCACTCAGAGTAAGTGCCAGGCATCCTCACACCAGCCGGGAGAAGTAGGCACAATTATGGGTCCCATTTTACAGATGGGCAAAAGGAGCAGCAAGGAGCAAAGGAACTTGTCCAAGGTCATCCAGCTGGTGAGTGGCAAAGCCGGGAACAAGCCCCAGGCCCCACTGGACATCGATTCCCCGTGCCCCCCTCCCCCAGGGCTCACCTCTGGAGCTCTGTCCATCTCTCCAAGGACAAGGGACTCCTTCTGGCACTTTCACATTCCCTTGTAGCAAGTAAAAGAACTGGTCTCAATTTTTTATTAATAAAGTAGAATAACATTTATTTATTTCTTAAAATTTTTATTATACATGCTGTATTCAAGGTAAATCAAGACCTTTAAAAGAACTCAAGTTAGATATAAATTAAGTTCAGCTCTGAGCTGGGTCCAAGTCATGTTTAGCATAGGAACAGTTAAGCTGCAGCTTTCTTTTCCTTATAGGTTACCATCATTTTCTTGATCTCAGCAATAGCTTTCCCTGGATTCAGACCCTTGAAAAAAGAGAAAAGCAATAGCAAATGATAACTGAAACCGAATGGGAAAACCATGAAACCTTGGGTGAAACACCTTCCCCAGCGGGTTCAGTGTCAAAGCAAGGCGAATGCAAATGAAGTTCCTTAAAACCACACTAAATTTGACTGGCTTTAAAAAACCAAACCCAAACACCCCCCCATCCCAAACCCCACAAAAAAACAAGGGCTTGGGTGAAGAGCTCCCTTCTGTCTCTACTTTCAGTCATTTAAGCTGGTCGCTCTCTCTGGCAAGAGCTCTGCCACGTTGACTCCTGCGGTGGCTCTGTCTCAGCAGGCAAATGGGCCCAGGGCGGAGCCACGTTCTCCGACTGCTCAAAGATATCTGGGGCAGTATTTTTTCTGTGACTACCGGCCAATGTCAAAATCAGCCAGACATCTCTAAATCAGTACATGATTATTGAATCATTAGCGCAGAAGTCAGCATATACAAACTCTCACAGGTGTGTGGAAGAAATGACCCTCTCTGTTAACCTTTCAAAAACACCATTACGAGCCTGACCGGCCAACACCGTTGCTATTAGCTGCAGTTTGGCCCTACAGCGGTAACATCTGTTTTGCAGGAGGCACAATAATTAAACCCACTGAATGTCAGCTTTATAGAAGTAGGAGGTTGACAAGGAAGTATATGACAAAATTAGACAAGGACTTATCTGAGGTTATCGAAGGGTCCCCTCATTTTAGAAGGATAGCTCTAACTCTGAAAAAAGTGGTATTGTGGAAAGAAGAAAAAAAGAAAAAGAAAGGAGAAAGTAAGAGAAAAAGAGAAATGGAGAAAGAAGATACTCTTTGCATCCTGATGTGGAATAATCTCCAGAACATACTGGTGAAAAAATTACAGACGAGTGTCATGTACAAAAGGTGGCAAAGAACACACACATTTGTGTGTAGTATAAAATACCTCTGGCACACAAAAATCTGATAACATCACTGCTTCCAGGGAGACGGCTGGCGGGAGCAGCGTGGGAGGGAGACTTTTCATGGTATATGCTTCCAAATCTGGAAAACGTTACTATTTCCTGTCTCCGCAAGGTCACTAAGGGTGTTCGGACTTATAGGAGGTTGGTACGCAGGAGTGTGCCCAATCCGTGCGCGAAGAGCGAGCCCTGGGACAGGGAGCAGGTGCCTACTTCTAGGCCAGACCTGCCACGACCTGATAGTGACCTTGGGCAAGTTACTCTCCTCCTACCCCCGCCCTAAGGCTTGGCTTCCTCATCCGCACAACAACGGGGCTGAACTCAAGATTGGGCCTATGTCTAATTCTCACAGCCCCAAAGTCCAGGGTGAAGCATAGGTTTGTGACCAGGAATGCACCTGAGTCACCTGCAGAGCTTCTGAAGGAACACGCAAGCCAGGCCCCACGGCTGGAGACGCTGTCTCGGACTCAAACAGGCCCAGTGCCCATTTTTTTTTTTTTTTTTTTAAATAACAGGTGACATTTATTGCGCTTACTGTATGCCAGGCATGGTTCCAAGCACTTTGTGGCATAACTTGCCTCCGAAGTCAGTTCATTGGGACATAACTTGCCTCAGAGGTTCAGAGTTCATTGCTTGGACGGAAGCCCAGGCAATGGGGTGTTGGAGCCCGTGTGCTCCCCGACCAGGCCCCATGGCCCATCCTGATGCTGGAAGCAGGTGAGAAACCCTGCAGCAGAGGGCGAGGCCCCTGGAAACACAATGGGCTTCTGGGCCAAAAATAAGTGAATTATCCAGCTTGGATTTCATGTTTTCAAAGACGTGCTATAATTTTTTTTAACTGCTAACTGGTTATCCTAGAGTTTTCCATCTTGCTGCCCAATGACTCGCTGTACCTGGTAAGTGAAATCACTCTGTCCGTGGTCTCTGTGCAAGGAGCAGCCATGTTCTGAACCACATGGCCCTGGCTCTTCCCTGCCCACTGGCCAAGGCTGACTAGACCAAGGCTGGCACCTGCTATGGTTTGAATGTTTCCCCCGAAGTCCATGGGTTGAAAACCCAATCCCCAGTGCAACAGAACTGAGAGGTGGGACCTTTAAGAGGTGACTGGGTTATGAGGGAGTGAGTTCCTGATACAAGGGTAAGTTTGGGCCCTTCTTCTCTCTTGTCCTTTCCCTCTCTTGCCCTTCTGCCATGGCATGACAGCATGATGGCCAACGCCAGATGCTGGAGTCATGCTCTTGAACTTCCCAGGCTCCAGAACCATGAACTAAATAAACTTCTTTTCGTTATGAATTGCCCAGTCTGTGATACTTTGCAATAGCAACACAAAATCGACTGAGACAGCATCCAACCAAAGGGCAGCCAGTCTGTAGCCAGCCATGATCTCTGATGTGCTGGCATGGGAAGCTGAGTTGGAACAATGCAACATCCTCTCGGGAGCGTGAGCTGAGAGGATGAGAGCAGACAACGGGGGCTGAAGCTGGAGGTGTGTTGGGAGGCAGATTCCAGGCCAGGGTGAGCCAAAGGTAACAGCGAGTGTGAGCAGGAAAAGGGAGTGAAAGCTAGGAAAGCTGGAGCTCTGAGTCGGAGAAAAGCTCCAAGCTCCACAGAGCAGAGAGAAAGAAGGGCTGGCTGCTAGAAAGCAGAGCAGATTAGTGGTCGACATCACAAGACAGAGATGGAGAGGGAACCTAGTCCCCCCAGCCACCTATGACCTGACGGCCTTTGCTTTTTGGTTCCTATGAAGTCAGGCTGAATGCAGGTGCCTGCTCATGGATTCCTGTGACATCCTCCACTCCCTCAGTGTCCCTCTGTACCCTCCAAGTAGAGTCTGCTCCTGAATCTGTTCCTTGCAACTAAGAGCCAAACTAGCTCCCAGGCTCACACTGAGATGACAGGCACACTCGGTTCCCTTTCCATTGCAAATGATCGGGTTTGCACATGCCACTTCTGGCATGTCAGTCCTGACGCAGAGCTGAGGGCCACCAGCTCCACATACCTTGGGACAGGTCCTTGTGCAGTTCATGATGGTGTGGCAGCGGTACAGAGAGAATGGGTCCTGCAGCTTGGCCAGGCGCTCCTCTGTGAAGTCGTCTCTGGAGTCAATCATCCAGCGGTAGGCCTGGGGAACCAGGTGCTCATGAGCTGAGCTGCCCACCTCAGCTCTGCTCTCAGAGCTCCAGAGTGCAGAAGGGGATTCACTCAGCTCAGGTGCCTCGTCTCTGCGCTCTGTCTTCACGGCAGCTACCCATGCTAGACTCCCCATGTCTTTGAGTAAACTGACGATTTAACAGATTGATTCTTTCAATTCAAACATCCATCCCAGCAGCCCGGAATCAGCAGACTGAAAACGACTGACCCCACGACCCCTGGGCGTGCTCTAGCAGTGTTACTCCGAGGACCCCTATGATTCCCAACAGCACGGATCATCTGGTACGAGTGACAAGGGTGAGCGTACTTCATTATTCAATCTCCACATGGCTGGGAATCAATACTGGCCCTGTGGCCACACGATCAAGTAACTTCTCTTTTTGTGGGAAAATGAGAAGTTGTTTTTTGAGTCGCTTGCAGTCTGAAAAGCACTGACCACAAATCTAAAAAGCACAAGCTTTCTGGGAACAAAGACAGTAATTTTCTTTTTTTTTTTTTTTTGAGACAGAGTCTCACTCTGTTGCCCTGGGTACAGTGCAGCGGTGTCATCGTAGCTCACTGTGACCTCCTCAAAGTCCTGGGCTCAAGGGATCCTCCTGCCTCAGCCTCCTGAGTAGCCAGGACTAGAGGTGCCCACCACCACACCCGGCTACTTTTTTCTATTTTTTGTAGAGACAGAGTCTTACTCAGACTGCTCTCCAACTCCTGAGCTCAGGTGATCCTCCCGCCTCTGCCTCCCAGAGTGCTAGGATTACAGGTGTGGACAGTGGCCGTCTTTGTAGTGAAGACCAATACTACTTTCTTTCTAAGCAACCCCTAAACCCAGGCCCTCATCAGCCTGGAAACAATTTCCAACCTGACCGCCGGGTAGATGCCTCTCAAAGACATTTCTTTCTCTGCTGCTCACACAACATAAATCCCTGTGAGATGGAGATGAGGAGCCTCGGCCAGCGTGGGCCAGCGGACAAGTAACGGTCCGCTGCACAGGAAACGCATTTAAATATCTGCAAGGCATGGTTTGCCAAAAAGCATGCCACGACCCCTTGGGGTGACCCTCGCCACCCTGAAACAAAGGCAAGTTGCAGATGAAGCCCCAGATTTACTAAAAGCAAGTGAACACAATGCAAGCAATGAAGGAAACCAATCAGACCCGCAGAGTGGCTGGCTTGCAACAATCTACTGTCTTCTTGGATTTCTGGATGCTTGAGTTTTAATTTCTCCTAAAGCAATTAAGGAGCACCTCACCTGCATAAGAACCGCAGGCCCCAAATATTTGTCTCCGTTCCACCAGTAGCTGGGGCAGCTGGTGCTACAGCAGGCACAGAGAATGCACTCGTAGAGCCCGTCCTGGGTGGAGAGAAAAGGGAGTCAGGAGCACGTGAAGGAAGAGACGCTGTCACGTCTTTACCCAATTAGATGTGGTGTCTGAGGTCAGCACATGCACAAAGTGCCTACTTGAATGCAAATTTTCTTGGCAAAATCCAAAGGGTGGTCTGCAGAGATTTATCATTCACAAAAAAGATTTTGTAAGTGAAAAGTGAACATTGCTGGATTAGAGCCCAGAGTTCTTGAGTCCGAGCACAATGCACTTACCCTTTAATGAACAATAACCCTTCAACTTATCTAAAAGAGAAATCAACAGAAACAAAAACCAAAAACAACTTACCACCTGGAATGCAGTCAAGAGGGAAGAAATTACAAAGGCCCTGGGGGCTGAAGCATCCTGGTGGTCTACAACAGCTTTTGCCCTTGGCTCAGGAGAGACCTCACATTTTCACTGGGAACATCAATATCACCCTAAATCGCCAACCCTGATTGAGGACCACGTGCTTTACGTGCTCTGTGCTCTGCCTCATCTGATCGTCACAGCGATCCTGTGCGGTGGGTACTGGCAACTGCCAATTATAGGCAGGGAGGTGAGGCTCAGACGGGTTAGTTAGGCCATGTGCCCAAGGACACATGGCCGCAGGGAGCACAGCCAGCAGGTGGCCCCTGCAGTTGGCTCTGGTCTCCTGTTCCTTCACACCTGCTGCACTGGCTCAAATCTGCCCAGCTGGTTCTAATAAACTGGACTTTCTGAGTTTGGAAACAACTGAAATGGATTAAAAGCAGCAAAACAGAAGGGGCAGCTGATAACAGATGAGACAGAACTGATGGTCGTGACTGAACCATGGTCTTCAACCCAATCTACATCACGTTCAGGTGGCCGGTGGGAACGTCAAGTGCCCCACAGATCTAGAAGGCAGGAGGTCATAGGATTATGTGCCTTCGCAGTCGTCCTATTCTTTAAAACACTTATAGGAAAATCTGTTAACAACAAATTTATTATAATTTTTTAGGTAGAGATTAACAGATAAAGATGGTCATCTAGCCTTATTTACAACAGTAAATAAGAAACAATTGCATTTTTCCACAATAGTGGGATGGTTTCATAGTGCATGGTGCACACACCTGAAGCTGGAGAAAGCAAAGCATAAGTTCACGCTCATGAAGAATTTTTAAGAACATGGAGAAGATGCTCACAATAACAACTGAAAAAAGCAAGGTACAAAGGCTTATTTACATTTTGATCTCAGCTACATAAAAATACAATGTAACAGATAAATGAAAAACAAAGGTGACTAAATATTAACAGAAGTTATCTTTTGGTGGTGGAATTATAGATTATTAAAAAATTAGTTCTCTGTATTTTCCAATTATTTAAGTTAAGCATACTAATTTAAGGAAGCAAAAAATGCTAAACAAATGTTTAATATTTAAATGAGTAAATTTCCATTACAAATCGAGCATCCTGAATTGGAAAATCTGAAATTCGAAATGCTCTAAAATCTGAAACTTTTTGAACACTGACATGATGCTCAAAGGAAATACTTACTGGAGCATTTTGGATATTAGATGTTTAACTCGTAAGTATAATGCAAATATTCCAAAATCTGAAAAAATCTGAAATCTCAAACACTCTAGTCCCAAGCATTTCAGTTAAGGGATACTCAGCCTGTTTGCAGAAAACATGTTGAGGGGAGCCCTTCATTCCCTAATAATACCACATCAAGGGGATGTTTATTAGCTATGGACTTGCCTAGCCTAAGAATGTGAAATGGCTAGTTGAGCCAGAGTGGCTGGTTCCAACCTGGACTCTGGGCTGCGTTAGGACTCTCCGGGAGTTAGAAACAGGGGCAGAGCTACATCCTGTGAACAAGAAACTTTAGAGAGTAGTCAGATACTTCCGTTGAGTCCTAACATTACTGTACTGACCCTCATCATTGTGATGGAGACAGACAAGGCAGACATACTAAGACTCTTTCTTTTTTTTTTTTTAAAGACAGGGTCTCACTCTGTCGCCCAGGCTGGAGTGCAGTGGTGTGATCACAGCTCACTGTAGCCTCAAACCCATAGGCTCAAGTGATCCTCCTGTCTCAGCCTCCCAAGTAGCTGTGACTATAGGTGCATAGTGACTAATTTTCTACTTTTTTGATAGAGATGGGGTATTGCTGTATTTCCCAGGCTCATCTCAAACTCCTGGACTCAAGCCATCCTCTTGCCGTGGCCTCCCAAAGTGCCGAGATTGTAGCTGTGAGGACAGCCAAAGACTCTCCTTTCTTAACATTTTATGGGGAAGAGGAGAGGAGGCTCGACATTCACCAAATCCTAAAAGGTAGAATTTGTTTATTTATTCACACAACTATTATTTATTGATAAAATAATATGTGCCAGGGTCTAGGAATCCAGAAAAGAATAAGACACTGCCCCTGCCTTTGAGGTATGCCCGGTCCATTAAATGGACAAGCGCATAAATGATTCTTAGGATACGTGTTGTACTGGATGAACGTACAAAGTGGTGACCACAAGATGGCACACGTGCTTGGCCCCACGCAAGCATGTGTGGGGCTCCATCTCCATTTGGTCTTCCTTACCCCCTAGCATGCAGAGAGGGGGCGTGCAAATCCGAGAAGACTTCAAAGAGGAGATAAAAGTAGGGTAGAAGAAGACAGAGACTGAAAATTTAATAATGATGCCTCCACTTTACGATTTTATAGACAGGAAGAGCGACTCTAAGAGAGTGAGAAGGCCAGTAGCAATCCCACACACCAATAACCAGAAGTGCGGTGTTAGGAAAGAACACCAAGGTTCTAGGTCCAGTTCTGTCATTAGCATTTAGCTTCCACCTGTAAAGCAGGACGGTGGTAGTAAGATTTGTAGCTGGCCAGCATGTGTGTTTTATTTTGCCTAAACTGAGAGAATAGCTCAGACACAGCTGCCAAATTTTAAAGGCCAGGCAATTTACATACTGGTTTCTTTTGAAAAAGATGAACCGGCAACATGGCCACCATCTGCCCCTCGAGGCTGGGCATGGGTGCTCCAGCTCCTTGGTCTGCTCTGGGCCCTTCATGGCTTCACACTATCTACCTGGCCCTGAGAGGATGGGTGTTCAACCCTTGGGTAGAGTTCCTTTCCAGAATATACTAAATGGTCTGCATTATCTCATGCTGCTCCTCCTCTCAAGCGCGCTCCCAGAAAACATCTTTGCAATGAATTCCTCACACCAGGACAATAAATAGGGAATAATGACCAGTTTCTCACGATCTCCTATGGACTGCAGATACTGCTGCTTGCCTTCCTGGGATTCATCCTTCTTCTTCAAATAAGGTTCGATGGATTTGTACTGTGCATAGAAGTTGCTCAAATCCTGGGGTTAAGAGGAAAAAGAAAAGGATCAGATTCTACCGTCACCTCAGGTTTCTTATCTACCCCGTTCCTTGGACACTGCCTACTTTTCTGCTCTACGCCAGACAGAAGCCAGACTCTTCCTTTGGCACGACTATACGTGAAGACTACAAAAGGAGAAGCGGTCACAAAGTTACACGTGGTTAGGAAATCTCTCCCTCATCTATCTGGAAACTTTGCAACCCACAATCCTTTCCCCACTACCTGCCCTTGGAAACACCAAGTCAGCAAAGGCAGTCAAATATAGGGAGGTGGAAACTGAAGTAGAATTCCTAAGCAACCACTGCTTTCCTAACTGGTATTTTCCACATGATTTCTTTGTAGTTATGGCCAAAGTCTTCATTTTTGGGAGTATTCCAACTCTAAAATTCTGTGCCCTGTTATTCCCAAACAAACCTCACCAAATGAGCTGCTGGAGGATTTTCTAGGCGTTTATCTTTCGCCATTCAAATTCTTTAATTAAACTCAGGCCACACTGTCTCAGATCTGGGGATTTTCCTAATCCTCTACGTGACATTATGGGCCTCCGCTTGCCATCAAACTGTTCTATCATCTGACTAGAAAAGGAACTTTAAATACTTGAAAAAATCCTGCCCTAAAGAATAATAGCATGACACATACATGCACCACACTCCTGCAGAAAAATAAAAACGAGAGAGAGATGCAGAAACTCACAGGAACAAGATCCTTTATCACATACATATGTGGAAGAGGGTAGATTTTTGAGACTTTATTGAGGTTGGGGTCAATCCTTCGGGTACAAGCTAGAGTGTTGCCTCCATTGATGTTCATGGCACAAGAGCCACAGATACCTGAGAAAGACACACACACTTGACACATCTTCACCCATATTCAGAGTCAGTCCTGCCCAAATTCTTTCTTCTGGGTCCTCCTTGCTCCGTACACCAGGGGCAATGCAGATACGGAACATGCCTGTGGCAGCTGCCTGTTGCCTTTTCTTCTTTTCCTCCTTCTTCCTGCCCAGAATGTGGATCTGTTAATAACAACTACAGTTCTAAGAACCATTTTGTGACCATGTGGCCTCCTTGCTAAGGATGGCACTGGAGGCCAGAGGGGCTGGGTGCTGCTGGTACCACGGAGTTCCCACGCCAGTTCTAAGCCCCACGTGTCACATATTTTGAGAGAAAAGTCAGCCTCCATTGTTTTAAAGCCACTCCTATTTGAACTCAAATTCTTTTTGTTTTTCTAATTTTATTTTTTTTTCATTCGAATTTTTTTTTGTAGAGACGGGGTCTCGCTCTGGTACCCACATTGGTCTCCTACTTCTGGGCTCAAGTGATCCTCCTGCCTTGGCCTCCCAAAGTCCTGGGATTACAGGCATGAGCCACTGCTGAATGGCTGAATTCAAATTCTAACAGACACAATTCATAAAAGCAAAACAACATTGTCTTGGGTGGGCATGGTGACTTAAGCAGGTGGATTGCTTGAGGTCAGGAGTTTGAGGCCAGCCTGGGCAACACAGTAAGACCCCATCTCTACAAAAAATAAGAAAAACCAGCCAGGCATGGTGGCGAGCACTGTAGTCCCAGCTACTTGGGAGGTTGCAAAAGGAGGATCACTTGAGCCCAGGAGTTCAAGGTTACAGTGAGTTATGACTGGGGCCACTGTACCCCAGCCTGGGTGACAGAGCAAGATCCCGTTTCTAAAAAAAAAAAAAAAAAAAGTCTTGGTCATCTTAAGGCTGAGGCCTGGATATAGATTATCAAGAGATAGGGCTCTTATTCTATTGTCTCCCCAAAACAAGCAGCATAGATAGTGGTTGCCCCAAGGCGACAAAATCCACACAAGCTGACTCACATGGACTTTCCAAAGAAGAAAAGAATGAACTAATGTGAAACCAAAGCAAAGCAAAGGTGCTGACCCAGGATGCTGACATGAGAATTTTCTTAGCCTGGACCTATTTCCTGTGTATGGAAATTTCGTAGGCATTTCAGAGTTTAAAAATGACTATGCAATCTAAATCCCTGATACCACTTCTCTGAAGCTGCTTTTTGAAGATCATCAGGCCAGAGGAATGTGCTTGCTAGTGAAAGCTGCACTGGGTTATCACTTTTGTACAACTATAAAAGTCTGTAAGACTCTCCCTCGCCTGTAAATCTTTTTTTTTTTTTTTGAGACAGAGTCTGACTCTGTTGCCCAGGCTAGAGTGCTGTGGTGCCAGCCCAGCTCACAGCAACCTCAAACTCTTGGGCTCAATTGATCCTTCTGCCTCAGCCTCCCGAGTAGCTGGGACTACAGGCATGTGCCACCACGCCAAGCTGATTTTTTCTATATATTCTTAGTTGTCCGGCTGATTTCTTTCTATTTTTTAGTAGAGACGGGGTCTCGCTCTTGCTCAGGCTGGTCTCGAACTCCTGACCTCAAGCGATCCTCCCGCCTCAGCCTCCCAGAGTGCTAGGATTACAGGTATGAGCCACCACGTCTGGCCTTGCCTGTAAATCTTAATAAGTGTATGAGAATACAAAGATCTGTCTTAAGTAAATACTCCTAAATTTCCCTAACAGACTGAATATTTACCAAAACATTTATGGATACCTGGCATCCAACCAGAGCAGTCTGGTAAGAAATGCATGAGATTTAAAAAACAAATATGATAAACTTTCTCTTAAAAAGGTCCCCTGGGAATTCTTTAAATAAATATGGGAATAAAAAGGAATGGTAATTTAATACAATTCTGCCCCATATTTTTTAGTTATGCTCTTGGCTCTGAAAGAGTCCTACCCAGAAAGGTTACTGAAAAGCACCTCCATTTCCTATGCTGCCAGGGCTCACATGGGAAAGGCTGGTGTTTAATGCAGCAGAATGTTCCCTGAACAGCAGGACTCAGCTGAACTATCATAGTATGTCAGCATTTGCTACAATAAATAAGATTAGCTGAATCAAAACAGATGTTTTAGAAGTAGCACTTTAAAGCTTGAAATGTATAGCAGAACAAAAATAAAAAGCGACGGGCTGATAGCTATACTGGCTTTTCCTTTTCTGGAAGGTTGTATTTGGAAAGCTCACGGTCCTTGGGGAACCAGGTTGCCCTCCGTTTTTGTCTCATCCCAGGTTTTCAAGCCCAGTCAGCACATGTGAGTGCAGCTCTGGAGCCCAACAGCTTTGACTGACTCCTGGCTCCCAACTCACTATCTACGTGTATTTGCGGATGTCCCGTAATTTCCCTGGACCTCAGTTTCCGCATCTGTACATTGAGGGTAGATAATAGCACCTATCCACCGCACATGAAGCGCGAGAACAGAGCCTGGCACACGGTCCAGCTCTGTGGCCATCAGGGCCAATCTGTCTTCATGGCACCTCATACATTTGCCAGATCTGACGATCACTTGGGTTTTCTTGAAATCAATAAATTTATATTAAGAAATCATTTATATCCCTGTTGTATCACCATCAGTAATTATAGTTTTCTAATGGGTAAAATAAACACATAGCTATTCAAGTAGAAAATGCTGGTTTGCACTCTGCTTCGAATCAGCTGAAGTGGCACCAACAGCACAAATGACCACACTGGGAGATGCTGATCAAACCAGCCATGAACACAGCCACTACACACGTGTCCGCTGCTGGAAAGTGCAGTGTGCACAGTGTCAGCTAGAAACCCCTCTACCGCCTCTTTAATAAATGAGCCAAGCAGCACTGACTGTGGCCAGTCAGCATATCCGTGAAGCCTGCAGCGGCTCGCAGGGACTACCAGATGCAGTAATCACTTGACAGAAACCTCCCGAAAGGAACTAAACTCAGAAACCAGAACTTGCACCACGGTTTGAATCTCAGACACGTTTGCCCAAGAAAAGGAACTGTTAAGCAGAGCAAGGTCACCCAGCAGAGAGCCGCAGCTGTTCTCCATGATGTCTCCATCAGTTTTGGCCAGCCCAAGCCTCTTTTGAGAACTAGAACATAAGTGCCTGGGGTCCAACAGGAATGAAAGTCTCACCTTCTCTGCATGATCTTCGGAAGGTCAAGGTAGAGTCAATTTCATTCTTAATCTTGATTAAAGCATCCAATACCATAGGGCCACACCTGACAAAGAAAAAAAAAAACCCCAGTTGTATTTATATAAAGCTAACTCCCTACACTTTATCATAACATGATCTGAGACACCTGGACATACCAGCGGCTCTTCTTATCCATTTGGCCTTCTCAAGCCACATTCAGAATTTTCCCCATTAACTTTAGTTAATTCACATTCTTACAAATTTTGCACATTCTTACAAATTTTAAGTACTGCACAGTTCTATATTGGTGACCACCTTGCACATACATTTCTCAGAAATGGAAAGTAGTAGAAGTAGTAGAAAAGTATGCAGGTTAGGAAACAACTTCCATACACAGGCAGTTTTTGTTTTTTACTTCTAAAACTCCCTGCTAAGTTTTCCCAAATGATTTATTTCAAATTCTGGTTTTATTTTTAGGATCTAGATAATAAATATCTTTAAATGGCACATAACCATAACAGGAAATGTGGTATAGAGCAGTGGTCCCCAACCTTTTCGGCACCAAGGACTGGTTTCATGGAAGACAATTTTTCTATAGACTGGGGGGGGGGATGGTTTTGGGATGATTCAAGAGCATTACATTTATTGTACAGTCAAACCTCTGTGCTAATAATAATCTATATTTGCAGCTGCTCCCCAGCGCTAGCATCACTGCCTCAGCTCCACCTCAGATCATCGAGCATTAGATTCTCATAAGGAGTGAGCAACCTAGATCCCTCGTATGCGCAGTTTACAGTAGGGTTCCCGCTCCTATGAGAATCTAATGCCACTGCTTATGAGGCGGAGCTCAGGCCGTGATGCAAACGATGGAAAGAGCTGTAAACACAGATAAAGCTTCGCTGGCTTGTAGCTGCTCACCTCCTGCTGTGCAGCCTGGTTCCTAACAGGAAATTGACTGGTACCAGTCCATAGCCCAGGGGTTGGGAACCGCAAGTATAGAGAATACAAGAAATCCAATCACCCACAGTCCCCTAATCCAAATCACTGTGAGCATCCTGGGGCATGCGGGGGCAGTGATGTGGTGCTAAGAGTGGTAGCATCCTGGGATTGGGACCTGGAGCACAGGACTGGCAGCCAAGAGCCTGGTTTGAGCCGCGGCCCAGCCGCTTACGAGTTTGTCAGCAAATGACAATCTCTGCCTAGGTGTCTCATCCACAGAGGGCAGAGAGCAGCACTCACATCTCAAAGGATTGCTGGAGGTGAGTTAATATACCGGCTCTTTTTTTTTTTTTTAAATCCCAATGGGAAAGCATACATGGGATCTTTAAAGCAGAGTCTGCCAAATAAATGTTATTTTAGCTATGACAATTATCATGTAGAGACTGTGATTCTATAGAAATTACTTATTCTCTGAGCCTCAGTTTCTTTATCTGTAAACTGAAGTTAATATGAAAGATACCTATCTATTAATATAACTTCCCTTTTGTAATATCTTTGTTAGATTTCAGTACCAGGTTATGCTGGCCTTATGAAACACACTGGAAAGTGACCATTTCTTGTTTATTTTCTGAAAGAATATATGCAATACCAGTGTTAGCTCTTTCTTAAACATGTCCTATAGTTCATCAGTGAAGTCACCTGGGCCTGGAGTTTTCTTTGTGGAAAGGTCTGGATAATATATTCAATTTCTACAATACACATAGAGCTATTCATATTTTCTATTTCATCTTATATCAGTTATAAGTTATATTTCTCAAGAAATTAATTTATTTAAGCCGGGCATGGTGGCTCGCACCTATAATCCTAGCACTCTGGGAGGCCGAGGTGGGAAGATCACTTGAGGTCAGGAGTTCAAGACCAGCCTGAGCAAGAGCGAGAACCTGTCTCTGCTAAAAATAGAAAAAATTAGCTGGGCGTGATGGCGCACATCTGTAGTCTCAGCTACTTGGGAGGCTGAGGCAGGAGGATGGCTTGAGCTCAGGAGCTAGACTGATACCACCACACTCTAGCCTGGGTTACAGAGCAAGACTTTGTCTCAAAAAAAAAAAAAAAAAAAAAGGGAATTAATTTATTTCATCCAAATTGTTGAATTTATCACCATTAAATTATTCATAATACTCTCTTAATATCCACAGGATCCAGGCCGGTCCGATGGTAGTGGGTTATCAGAACTTATTAACATTAGTGTCACTAAAGTTGGTATTCAACCCCCCACTGCTAAATTTGACTGGCTTAAAAAAAAATCCATAGGATATGTATTGATTTTTTCTGTCTTGATATTGGAATTCTATTTTCTCTTATTTTTTTTTTTTTTTGAGACAGAGTCTCACTTTGTTGCCTTGGCTAGAGTGAGTGCCGTGGCGTCAGCCTAGCTCACAGCAACCTCAAACTCCTGGGCTCAGGCAATCCTACTGTCTCAGCCTCCCAAGTAGCTGGGACTACAGGCATGCGCCACCATGCCCGGCTAATTTTTTCTACATATTTTTAGCTGTCCAATTAATTTCTTTCTATTTTTGCTAGAGACAGGGTCTCGCTCTTGCTCAGGCTGGTCTCGAACTCCTGAGCTCAAACAATCCACCCGCCTCGGCCTCCCAGAGTGCTAGGATTACAGACGTATTTTCTCTTATTTTTGACCAGTCTTCCTAGGAGTTATCAATTTTATTGACGTTTTGAAAGAACTTTTGCCCCCAACTGACTATTGTTCTTTATTGTTTCCTGTCTTCTATTAATACTTACTTTGGATTTATATTGTCCTTTTTATACCTTCTCAAGGTGCAATCTTAGATCACTGATTTTAAAGCTTCTGGCATTTGGAGTTATAAATTTCTAAGCAGTCCCAGGTGCACCCTGCAAACTATGAAATGCTGTATTTTTGTTATCATTTAGTTCAACATATTTTCTAATTTCGCTTGTGGTTTCTGCTTTGATGCATGGATTATTTTACTCTTTCTGTTTTCAAATTTATTCCATTGTGGTCAGAGAATACACTCTGTAAGATTTCAGTCTTCTGAAATTCATCAAGATTAGTATATGGGCCAGCATCTTGGTGAATGTACCATGTGCACTTGGAAAAGAATGTGTATTCTGCCACTGTTTGGTGTGTTGCTTCAAAAATATTAATTAGGCCAAGGCGGTTGATAATGTTCAGATTATCTGTCTTTACTGACTTTTTTTTTGAGACAGGATCTCACTCTATGGCCCTGGCTAGGGTACAGTGGCATCATCGCAGCTCACTGCAACCTCAAACTCTTGGGCTCAAGCGTCTTCCTGCCTCAGCCTCCTCTGTAGCTGGGACAACAGGCGCACACCACGATACCTGGCTAATTCTTTAAATTTTTTTTATCATTAAAAAATAGTTATGAGTTTAACTCTTTCAGTTTAGTTTTGATTATCTCTAATCAAAACTTAGAGATAAGTTTTGATTTGCAATGTCTTTATTTTCCACGTATTAAATTTTTCCCTGATTAAACAGGTAGTTAGAAGACTGTTGTTTAGTTTCTAAGCAGTTAGAGTTTTTTGTTTATATTTTCAATATGTGTTCTTAATTTTATTGCATTATGGTCAGAAAATGTGTATAATTTCTATTTCTTTGAATTTTGCTAAGGATTTTGGTTGCTGAGTAGAAGAAGAAGGTTTTTTTTTTGAGACAGAGTCTCACTCTCTTGCCTGGGCTACAGAGTGCTGGTGTTTGCCTAGCTCACAGCAATCTCAAACTCCTGGGCTCGAGCGATCCTCCTGCCTCAGCCTCCAGGGTAGCTGGGACTACAGGCACACGCCACCGTGCCCAGCTAATTTTTTCTATTTTTTTAGTTGTTTGGCTAATTTCTTTCTATTTATAGTAGAGATAGGGTCTTCGCTCTTGCTCAGTCTGGTCTTGAACTCCTGAACTCAAGCAATCCTCCTGCCTTGGCCTCCCAGAGTGCTAGGATTATAGGTGTGAGCCACCACGCCCAGCCAGAAAAAAGTTTATATCAATTAATTCTACCGCATTAATAGCATTTGTGTGTTGACAGAGTCAAAATAAGCACTGAGAGTATTAGTGGTTTTCAAACTTTTAATTTTTGGTGTCAGGGAAGCTTTTGCTCAAAACAAAGTATTCATTCACTTATAAATAAAACAGATCGGAGAACAGTCGTGGTTTCAAGGATGGCGTGGGAGAGCAGTGGGAGGCTAGAGTCTAACTCACGAGATTCTTTGCACTTGGCTACCTGTGGAATTCCTTAAAAGTGGAAGATGATGGAAGAAGAGTGGTTCTGAGAAATGTCATGTGAAAAAGGACTCAACCTGGTGTAGCTGGTTTTGAAGATGGAAGAAGGGGGACCACAACCAAGGAATGAGGCAGCCTCTAGAAGCTCAGAATTGCTCTCAGCTTACAACCAGCAAGAAAGCAGGGACCTTGGGCTTATAACTGCAAGGAAATGAATTCCACCAACAGCCCAAATAAATAAAAAAGATTTTCCCCATAATATGCTGAAATAAAAAAAAAAAAAAAAGATTTTCCCCTAGTCTCCAGAAAGGAATGCAGCCTGCTAGTCTGATGAGACCTGTACCAGTCTTCTGACCTGCACAACTATAATATGATCAATTTACGTTGTTTTAAGCCACTAAGTATGTGGTAATTTGCTCCAACTAGAAATAGAAAACTAACATACAGGCCCAGATCATTTTTAATATGTTGACCACATCCCCACCTTGTCCTATCACCATTCAGGTTTCTGGCGCTTATCATTGATATAGAATACATATGTCTAGATGTAAAAGATATAATCAAATGTTCAGCATTTTAAAATTGGCAATATGCTAAATGACTTCAAATATTGTGCATAAAGTAAATTCTGCCAGTGTTTCTAGAAATCTGCCATATTTTCATTTGGGGAAAAAAAGAAATTTCACAGCCAGGTATGGTGTGGCTCATGCCTATAATCCCAGTCAGTGCTTTGGGAGGCTGAGGCAGGAGGATTGCTTGAGGCCAGGAGTTTGAGACCAGCAATATAGCACAATTGCGTTTCTACCAAAAACAAACAAAACAAACAACAACAACAACAAAAACCCACTAGGCATAGTGGTACACACCTGTAGTCCCAGCTACTCAGGAAGCTGAGGTGGGAGGATTGCCTAAGCCCAGGAATTCAAGGTTAAAAAAATTACTTTTCTTTCTTTCTTTTTTTAACAAAGAGACAGTCTTGCTCTGATACTCAGGTTGGAATACAGTGGCGTGATCATAGCTCATTGTAACCTCGAACTCCTAGGCTCAATTGATTTTTCCACCTCAGCCTCCTGAGTAGTTAGGACTATAGGCACACACCACCATGCTCAGCTAACTAAAAAAAAATAATAATTTTTTTTTTGTAGAGATGAGGTCTTGCTATGTTGCCCAGGCTGGTCTTGATCTCTGGCCTCAAGCAATCCTCCTGCCTTGGCCTCCCAAAGCCCTGGGATTATACACATGAGCCACCATGTCTAGCACATTATGTTTTTTGGTATTATTTTTCTGAGTCAGGTACCTACTTCATTCTTGTTTTAAAAACAGATAAACAGATTCCATAGCCATTGGATGATCTCAGATTTTTAAGCCTAAGGATGTGAAAAGCATGTCCCTGAATCAAATCAACAGCTCTTCTTCATTAATCAAATAACTGGCTTTCACAGATATACTCACTTATTCAGATCAATTTCGTAAGTCTGCATATGAGGTTTATCTCCAGCCTTGTCTGGGTCCCATCGATAGATGGCAAATTTCTTGATCCGGGGAGCTGTGGCTGCAGCTGTCTGGGCCCCTCTACAGGACTGAAATTTTAAAAACATTAAAAATGCAAAATAACTCCATTTAGCTAGCACAATATAATACTGGATATAAACCCACAGATTACTGATACATAATCTTCCTGGGAAAGGCACAGTCACCCCATAACCAATAAATATTAAAAGCCTTATCATATGCCCCACATGGTACAAGGGGCTGGTGATACAACACCTAATAAAACAGACAAAACCTTCATCTTCACAGAACTTTGCAGTGAACAAGAGTGAAATTAAATATTCAAAACAAAGTGTAAAGAGTGATACTGATGGAAAAGTACAGGGAGCTCTGGACAAATACGGCAGAGACTTAAATGTGTGTAAGAGGTCAGAGAAGGGCCCCCTTGAGTGCTGCTCAAGCTGAGGCTTGATGACGAGGGATGGAGGGGAAGGAGGATGCGGCGGTACAGGCCTGGTGGGGGCAGCACGGTGCACCTGTCAGATCTAAGCACAGTCCAGCGGGACGAAGGTGGCTTGAGGAAGGAAAAAAAAGACTCGTGAGCTGAGTTTTGATTTTCTCCTAAGAGCAATAAGAAGTTAACGAAAATTTTTAATCAGGGGAGTGACATAATCAAAAAAAATTTTTTTACAGAGGATATCAGTCGTTATGAAGGGAGAATTTTCAGAATAGATGTGGGGAAACTGGTTAGAAAACTATGGCAGTTTTATCAAAACAAGACGCTGGTGTTTTAAAACTAGGACAGAAAATAAGATAAAAAGTACTTCGTCTGAACACAATATAAATTTACGGAACTAACAAAGAGCCAAGTTCTGTTCTCTTTAATGATTTATCGCGTCTCCCTAGAATTTACAGTCTCTGCCAGCAGGCTTCACACAGTGGGCCGAGGAATCCTGGAGCCACCTCCCCGGGGGGTGAGGTTTGGTGGGTGGGCCTCCAACTGCCCTCCTTCCTTCAACCAGAACACGTAAGAACGCATTTGCAAAAAGGGTGCTCTTGTTCCCATCGAAAGTTTTACATTTAAATTCATATCTATTTTTAAAGCCACTATTTATTATTGCTAGACACTGTATTAAATCCTTTATATTAATTGCTCCCCTGAATCTTCATTTTAAAGATGAGAAAAATGAGGTTCAGTGATCAATGATGGGCCCTCGATGACACAGCTGGTGAGTGAAGGAGCTAGGATTAGAACCCACGTTTCTAAACACTGTACTAGCCTATTTATCTGTGAATACTGTCAGGTCTCTTATTGGTGCTCTCTTCTTTTTTTGTCCTAAACTCCCACAGGGCATGAAGCAGGTTGTATTTTACATTTCCCAGCAGACCTTGTCCACACCTTTGCATATAGCAGCTCAATCCGTAGTTAGGAAACATTGGAGAAAGGAGCAAAAAGCTAAGCATTAGACTAACATAAAAATGTGATTTATTTAAATGTACCTTAAAAGGCTGAACATCAAGCCATTAACAAACAAAACAAAAACACCCCTCCCTATTTAGCGGTTACTCATGATGCTAAATCAGCATCTAAGCTGTCACCACTATTTTCCATAGTCCTCGAAGCCCTTTCCTGTTTAAGATGAAACAAGGCAGAGATCACATCAAGACCTTGTGGCCCCGTGCAGTGGTTCATGCCTGTAATCCTAGCACTCTGGGAGGCCACTGTAGGTGGATCGTTTGAGCTCAGAAGTTTGAGACCAGCCTGAGCAAGAGTGAGACACCGTCTCTACTAAAAATAGAAAGAAATTAGCCAGATAACTAAAAACATATAGAAAAAATTAGCCGGGCATGGTGGTGCATGCCTGTAGTCCCAGCTACTTGGGAGGCTGAGGCGAAGGATCACTTGAATCCAGGAGTTTGAGGATGCTGTGAGCTAGGCTGACGCCACGGCACTCTAGCCTGGGCAACAGAGTGAGATTCTGTCCCCCCAGCAAAAAAAAGAAAAAAAGACCTTCTGAGCTTCTGCTATGGGGAGGAGGAGGGAGAATCTGCTCAGTCCAAACGGCAATTATAAATTGAACCTTCAATTTTTATATAGAAATACTATGACTACAGTCCAGGCTTGCTGATTCTTTTATAAACTGTTAAAGAAAACAAAAACTTCAAAGGTTAATAGACTAATTACAAAAATGTACAATGGTGTTTATCACTTGCTGGTAAAAAGTGCCCCAAATTAACTGAATCTGAATATGTATCAGATATCAGTACGAAAGAAGAAAATGAAGATAAAAGCTGTGTTTTATCTTATCACCAACCTGGCTGTGGTCTTTAACGAAAGAAAAGCCTTTTCTACAAATGAATGTTTTTCACTAGAAACCCCATTTTGTAAAATGACATGAACGTTTGGCTAACGCCACCTTCTGGTATTTTAGAGGAAGGATCAGCTACATATTAGCTTCCTTAGCTCCAGCTGACTTTGCTTGCTTAATGTCCCCATCTTTTCCGGGCATTTTAAAAATATTTAAGGTATAATTCACTACAATAAAATTCACTGATTTTAAGTGTATAATGTGATGAGTTTTGACAAAGCAGTGTAACTCTGCCACAGTTATGACAGAACACTTCCATCCAGAAGGCCTCTAGTGCCACTTTACCATCAGTCCCCTCTCCTGTCCTGGTAAGTGACCAGCTTCCCATGGCTACAGATCTGCCTTTTATAGAATTCATACGAATGGCACCATACAGCATACAGTGTTGTGTCTAGCTTCTTTCATGCAACATAATGCTTTTGAGATTCATATGTTACTGCGTATATCTGCAGTTTGTTGCTTTTTGAAAAAATTAACTTTTTTATTTCAAAATAATTGTAGATTCACATGCATTTATAAGAAATAACACTGGCCGGGCGCGGTGGCTCACGCCTGTAATCCTAGCACTCTGGGAGGCTGAGGTGGGCGGATCGTTTGAGCTCAGGAGCTCGAAACCAGCCTGAGCAAGAGCGAGACCCCGTCTCTACTGAAAATAGAAAGAAATTAATTGGAAAACTAAAAACATATAGAAAAAATTAGCCGGGCATGGTGGTACATGCCCGTAGTCCCAGCTACTCGGGAGGCTGAGGCGGAAGGATCGCTTGAGCCCTGGCGTCTGAGGTTGCTGTGAGCAAGGCTGACGCCACGGAACTCTAGCCCGGGCAACAGTGAGACTCTGCCGGGGGGGTGGGATGGGGGGGGGGAGAAATAACACTGAAGCTGGGCGCATTGGCTTATGTCTATAATCCTAGCACTTCGGGAGGCTAAGGTGGGAGCATTGCTTGAGGCCAGGAGTTTGAGACCAGCCTGAGCAACATAGCTAGAACCCATCTCTTCAAAAATTTAAAAACTTAGCAGGGCGCAGTGGCACGTGTCTGTAGTCCCAGCTACTTGGGAGGCTAAAGCAGGAAAAATGCTTGAGCCAAGGAGTTTGAGATTACAGTGAGCTATGATGACGCCATTGCACTCTAGCTTGGGTGACAGAGCAAGACCCTGTCTCTTAAAAGAAAAAAAAAAAAGAAAGAAAAGAAATAGGCTGGGTATGGTGGCTCACACCTGTAATCCTAGATAGAAAAAATTAGCTGGGTGCGGTGGTGCGTGACTGTAGTCCCAGCTACTCAGGAGGCTGAGGCAGGATTGTTTGAGCCCAGGAATTTGAGGCTGCAGTGAGCTATGATCACTCCACTGTACTCTATCCAGGGGGACAGAATGAGACAGGCTCAAATTAAAAAAAAAAAAAACAAAACAAAAACTGAGATCCTACATACTCTTTACCCAGTCTCCCCAGTGGGAACATCTTGTAAAGCTGTAGCACACCACAACCAAAATACTGACAGTGCTAGTCAAGATACAGGACATTCCCGCCACCACAGGACCCCTAACGTTGTGCCCTTTATGGCCACATCCACTTCCACCCTCCCTCCTCTACTCCTTAACCCCTAGCATCACTAATCTATTCTCCATTTCTCTAATTTTGTCATTTCAAGAACACTATATTAATATAATCATCTAGTATGTAGCCTTTTGGGATCGGCTTTTTCCACCCATCCAAGTTGCTGGGTACATCAATAGTTCATTCCTTTGCACGGCTGAGTAGTATTCCATGGTATGATGTACCACAGTTTGTCTGACCATGCAATCACTGAAAGACATCGGGGTTGTTTCCAGTTTTTGGCGACTATGGATAAAGCCGCTAAGGACATTTGTGGACAAGTTTCTGTGGAAACGTAAGTCTTCATTTCTCTGGATAAATGCCCAGGAGTGTTTAATTGCTGGGCTGCATGATAGCCACATGTTTAGTTTTTTAAGAAACTGAAACTGTTTTCTAGAGTGGGTGGCTGCTGTGCCTGAGGCAGGCAGTAGGGGAGTGGGACAACACGCCTTTCAAAAATAAGACTCCTTCAAGTTTTTTACCATCTAACTCGAACTTTAAACAGAATCTTGGACTCGGAGTTCTCAGCTAAAACCTCAGAGTTCTAAAGCATGATTTGGCAGTATTGTCAGTGGGCAACAGGCTGGGTTTCACTCCCACAAGGCCTATCAGAGATGACTGTGGCTATTCCCGATGGGTCTTCCCTTCAACACCTCTTTCTAAGCCGTTTCATGTCCGCTCTACAAAGAGACCCGATCATGCGTATCTTTCCAAAAGGGATTAGGTTTGTATTAGCACTGACTTAGGAATAATTTTAAAAGTCTTATCATATGAATGACATGAGATAAAACCAATGCAAGAAAAAAAAAGAAGCCAGGCGTGGTGGTGCAAGCCTGTAGTCCCAGCTATGCGGGAGGCTGAGGTGAGAGGATCCCTTGAGCCTAGGAGTTCAAGAACAGCCTGGGCAACATAGGAGGACCTTGCCTCAAACAAACAAAAAAAAGCAATTCAAGGATGTACTACAACTTAATCTCTTAAATCAATAAATCTTAACATATGTTTTTTTCCCAAAACAACTAATTTAAATTCATTTTGACTTAAAAATGTATTTTATATAACACCTGATGAGGTAAGGGGGCGCTTACTAGAATGAGGAGGTAAGATACTAAAATCGAAATGATCAGAGGTCATAGTTGCTCATTTTTAAGTCTGTACGAGTTAATCCACGGGATTATGATACCTGTGATCTACCAAAAAATTCCCTGAATAGAAAAATTTAAGAATTTGTTACACAGATTTCATTCACTGAGCCCTTAGCAAGTGCCAAATTATCTCCAATCTTTATGACATCTCTATGAGAAACATTTTATCGTTTATTTTATTGTTCAAAGATGAAGATAGAGCAAAGATTCAAACACAGGTCATGTGATTCCAAAACCCAACATTTTAGCTACTATACCAGTAGTGAAAATGCAAATACAAAACAGAATAGCACAAAAAGATAATTCCTTTTCCCAAACAGATTCAAGGAACAACCGAAGTTGTTACTCTAAATATACAATCAGACTGTATGAACTTTTCCTCTTGTTACTTAGGTCCCGCAATTTATACCACAAACGCATCATAGAATAGGGCCCTACAAAAGCATTGCTACCTAATCTACAAGACTAATGAGTGTTCAAGACAGAGAGTAGATTCTAAGAAAATCTTGGATAAGATTAATGTCACAGTTTATAACTTAAGCAAGGTAATCAACAACTGGACTGAGGAGAAGGGCAAGGTCTGGATGATGCCGATGGCTAGTTGTTGTTCCTCTAGGAAGGCTTCTTTAGGGAGCAGACTTGGAGCTAGATAGAGCAGACAGAGATTTGGGCAGGAGAGGAAGGCAGGGAAATGAAGAGAGGGAAGACAAAAAGTCTGTATGAAGATAAGCCTGAGGAAAACAGAAGGTGCAGGCGTGTTTCTGAAATGTGTGAGTTGGCACTGATTTAAATCCAAGCTCTATCTCTTACCAGCTGCGAGTTCTTCAGGAAATTACTTAACCTCTCTGATTCTATTTCCTCCTCTGTAAAGGGGCAGCTTGTATTAATATCTACCTCTTAAGATAAATAGAGGGTCAAGTGCCTAGCATAGCCCAGAAAATAATTCTGCACTTCAATACTGGCAACACTATCAGTCTCTGCATTATATTATTCTGATTTGCAGATAGGTATCCTAGCCCTGCCAGCAATTGGAGCAATGAGGTGCACAACTCTAAGCAGGCGGTTGTTGCCCTGAGTTCAGAGTCTAGGCAAAGAAATAAGGCAACACAAACAACAGTTAATATATTACAGTTAAACACTTAAAGGTACAACTGTGGTTCAGTGGTGCAGACTATATGCATAAAAGGAATTCAGAATCTGAACCTGAATATTACCCACAGGTAACACATTAAGCTCATTATTGGATTCTTTTGAGATGGCTTTTGTGGGTACAAATGTATATTCTCACGGTGGGGGGAGGCTCTTCTATTTCTGTTACCCTCAGGAGGTCCTGCAAAGGCCTTGTCTGGATTACAGCATTGACCTATGAAACTGGTCTTTTCTACAATTCATTTGTGGAAGAGAGGCCTAAGCTTTAGAACTCACTCTCATTGGTAGGGCTCTCATAACTTAACTGTTTGCTCAGCAACTATAAAAGGAACTGGTAAACAAGGTCATTATCAATCACCAATTTAATGCTCAGAGAACACTGGCTTGAGGCTCTGGTGGGCTGGCCTCTTCTATCTTACCTTTCCAGAAAGACTGATGCAGAGAGAGTGGATGACTAGTCCAAGTTGACATATAGCATGTTAGAGAGAGCTAGCATTCGGGCATTGGCAACATGTACTGTGTTAGGCAGCCACAGCAGGTACAGAGAGATGTCCTTATGTAAGTGCAAGAGGGTGTTCTGCTTGCCCACCTTAAAAGGCTTGTTGAAAAGCCAACAAGAGGAAACGGACTTGAAAGGGATTTGTAAATCCTTAGTCCCTTAAGCATGCAACGGCAATTTCCCTTCTCCTTACAAATGTTCCCATTTAGAATGTAGATAGAAGTGTGTAGTCTCTTGACGACACTAGGGGCGTGGGCAAATCTATCACTGACATTGAATAGTATAAATAAGAACAGCGCCAAGCTCTGTACCCATGCCAAGTCTATGAGATCGGTATTATTATGCGCCCTTACGGTCAGGAACACTGAGAGGACATTAGTGAAACTGTGAGTGACGCTGCTTTAAGGGACCCAGTCTTTCCTGCAGCCCCGCAGTCTGGACCCTTCAGCGGGCTGGGTGCATTTCTCTCCATCTCTCCCTCTCCCTGCCCTGTCCCCAACAATTCACCCCTTTCCTTACACGTCCAATCCCGGTCGGGTCCCTCTTCACTCTTCACTGAGTCCTTAACCTTGGACCTCGAACCCCGGAGGAGTGACATTGCTTCCCAGTTCCCATCCCTCACACCACACGGGTCTCCCTTTTCCGCAGAGGCCATAGATTGGTCGCAGAAGAAGGGCTTGGGGCGCCAAAGTATGGATTCGAATTCTTGTTCCAACAGTCATTCGCTTGCCATCTGACCTTGAATAATTCAAGTCCCTTCTTTGAATTTCTTTTTTTTCTTATCCCTAAAAAATTGCCTCCGTCCTGACTAACTGACAGGCTGCTGCGGGGCGCAGAAGGATAAGTGACAGGGATGCTCCAAGCCAAATTCAAGCACTGCGCAGATGGGAGGCGGTCCTCCCTTCCTCCTGCGGCCATGCCCACTGCTCCTTTAGCCTCTCCGCGGTCCCCTCGGCTCTAGGCAATCTCCGTGACTTTCCTGTCTCTTCTCTCCCCTCGGCTCCGGGGCTTACCTGTAGGCAGGCTCCGCCAAGGGTTGTCGCCGGAAACCGGCGCCTCAAGGAGAGTCCGATCACCGCCGCCATCTTGGCTCCTGACGTCAGCCCCACCCCTTAACCCTGAGGTCGCGCTCCGCCGGCGTCCCGTCGAACACCGCGGGCCTTCTGGCTGCGTAGGAGCCACAGAGTGGGAGGCCACTTCCGGTTTTCCGGGCGGGAGGAGGGAACGGAGAGCAAGCCAAAGCGAGCGTGCGCAGTAGCTGTTAACGCGGCGCATGCCCATTTGGCCTCTCGCGTTTCTAAGGTGACCTTCCCAAGGGGGAGGAGTCTGAGGGGGAGGGCGACCTGAAAGGGGTGGGGCTAAAACTAAGAGGGGGCGGAACCTCCAGCCGAATCCCTGCCCCGATTTTAACCCCTTTCTTCCTTAAAATTTGTCAGTCTTATCACTCATCTCTGACGTTTAGTGGCTTCAGTTAGACATTTCTGCCACATACACTGCAGTTTGCCCGAGACTGTCCAGGTCTTCGCACTGAGAGTCCTGGGCAAATGGGAACTGTTGGTGAACGAACTGAGGTGATTTCAGAGATGACTGGCAAAGGTGTCATTCATTCGTTCATTCATTCATAAATATGGATGGAGTACCTACCACGTGACAGGCGCTGGGCTGCTACAGGGAGTGAGCGGCCAGGCAGCCGCCGCACGCAGTGAATTTTGTCTCTGATGGTGATTAAATAACCGCAGCGAGCTCTGCTCTGTAAAACGAGGGCGCCCAGAGAAGGGCCCCAGTCCTTGGTGGCTTCCTTTGCCATTTAGCCTCAGAAACTGTTCCTACTCTGAGCCAAGCGTTATGCTCCATCTTCTCACTTAATCCCCACAACAGTCCGGTGAGGGAGGCTTTTTTGTTTTGTTTTTTGTTTCCATCCTCTTAGCTACTTTTCTAGCGCCCTCCATGGACCCTCTCAGAGCTTGCCTGCCTGGGGACTTACTTTGGGCAGACAGGGCCTGGGTCCTCCAAGTCACTTGGTCTCTTCAGTCACCCCAGGTGTCTAAGGAGGTCGTTAACTTTGCAGGTCCCGGTTTTTCCCAGGAGTGATGTTTTCCCCTTTCTGCCTGCTTGTTTTTGACATTTTGTGGTCGTTGATTTCCTCACTCACAGCTTATGTAGATGCTACTGGGGAAATGAAGGTGGCTGGACAAATTGGTTGGATGGGCTAAGATTCTGGGGTCCTCGGCTGTGGCCTCTTTAGAGGAGATGTGTAGTGAGGCCTGGACCCCTGAGTCTTACCTTAAATCTTTTTCTCAATGCTGTGTGACCTCGGACAAGTCCCTCCTCATCTCTGGCCTATAGTTTCCTTGCTTTAACGATTAGGGTGCTGGGCCTGCTGATTTAAGATTCTGTGATTCACATGGCTGCCTTGCAGGTAACTGGTGACAAAGCCGAAGTCACCTTGATTTTTCCCTGGGGTGACTCAGCACTGGAGTAGGGCTCCTCCAGTCTGTCCACAGGGACCTCTTGGGCCACCCAAAGTGGCTGACAGCATGGGAAGACTGTCACTCTCCCGCTAACTCCTCCTGATTGAATTGTCTTTTGAGCTGAAAGGAAGAGTGTCCTCTCCCTCCAAGGGACATATTGAGAATTGTTCCTCTTGGTTTTTTCAGGGTTCTTTCATCTCAAAGGCTGATGTCACCCGTAGATAAGCGACTACCCTTTTACTTTGCTCAGGTCACCTTGGAAAAAGCAGTCTGGGGCCAGCAGAAGTGAGACCTTGATTTATGGAGGGGCTCTTGGTGCCAATGGGCCCTCGCACCCTGCAGTCACATCATTCCCGGGCTTCATGGGGATTTGGGGAGCTCAAAGTTATGGAGAAATAAATTCCTGGGCGGCTGTACCTCCGCCCTGAACTTTGGGATTCCAGATAGGCACAGCTGCAGAAGAGCTTAGAGATTTTCATGGCCCGCTCCCGACATATTTTCCCAAGGTGTCCTCATGATAAGACCCTAGGTTTTTTGGTTTGTTGGTTTCCATTTGTCTAGAGAGTGACATATTGCTTGTCACTAGACAATCTGCTAGACACTTTTTGTTTATACTGAGCGTCATCACTTACAAATGTGTTTACATAAACAGTCTCATTTCGTCCTCATAATGCCCTTTTGGGTTAGAAAAACTTTCCCCATTTTACAGACTCTCTCAGTCTTCGGATAGTGGGAGAGCAGAGCAGACTTGGGTGGGAACTTTGCTTTAGGTGCCCTTTCTTCCCTAAGGGCTTGAAATCGTGTCCCCAATTAAAAATTAAAACCAAAAATCATTATGTCATATCAACTGCCATTTGTACAATCTGGTGTACAATTCTGGTGTCTTGTAACTTAGGGCCACCTAAGTTTCCCCCATGCCAGGGGACTAAGGAAGATTGGATTTAGGAGGAAATATCACATGATTTCCTTGCCTGGGGGGTTTATGTGTCTCTGAGAAAAACCCACCTCACCCTAACTAATCCCTGTGGTGGGACTCTGGGGCCTTCTCATCTAAAATTCAGGATTGCACTTGCCTTTGACCAGTGGGTTGTTCCTTTCTTCCATCTCTCAGCTGATCTGTTCCCTTTATCCCAGTGTCTGCAGGCATCTCTATCTGGGTGTCTCATCTGTCCCAAACTGTACATCTCACTCGAAGAGCTTATACTTCTGCTCTTATTGGCACTACATCTACCTGGTCCCCAAGCTAGTAACCTGGTGCCATCCCTGACTCGTCTCCCTTTCCGTATCCAGCCAACCACCAACTCCCACCACAGCTTCCAAGGCCACTCAGGGGCCCCTCCAGTCTCATCTGTCCCTGTGATATAGCCCCCTCTGTTCCCTACCTTGTTCCCACCTCCACACCTTTGCTCACATCCAGGCCTTGGATCTGAAGTGTCCTTTCCTCTTTCCTCACATGGCCAATTTGCAGACCCACCTCCCACTGTCTCCTCCCTTAGGAAATCATTCCTTGGCCACCCCACCAAAATGTCCTCGCATGTGCCACCAGTGGACAAACACTTGGTTTAACAATTACCCATTTATATATCTGCCTCCCCAGAGTGTGGGCATTTTGAGGGCTTGGCCCATTAACTGTATTTTATTTTTTTCATAGAACTTATTCCTATCTGCAAATTTGTTTTAAATTCTTTATGAATATATTCAGAACCGCCCTTGCCAGAGGTCAAGAACTATGTCTGTCTGCTGTATTCCCAGAGCCTGGCACAGCGACCACAGGAGGTAGCCAATAAATATTTAACGAATAAGTGAATTCATCTTTGTTTCCAAAGTGCTTGGCACGGGACCCAGCACACAGTAGGTGTGCAGTCTTTGTTGGCCGGTTGAATGAAGAAATAAATAAAAATGGAGAATGAGCTGTCCTTGTTTCTCATAGAAGGTGAAAGAAGAGCTCGGGGGTAGGCTGGGTAGTTAGGAGAGGAGGGAGGACTCAGGCAGCATCAATCCTCAGAGCCAAGACTGGGGTGAGGGAAATGAGGCACTCACATTAGACACAAAATTTAAGAGAGACAAAAAACTTGGTAATCAAAACAAATAATATTTATTTAAATAGAGACAGGGTCTCCCTCTTGCTTAGGCTGGTCTTGAACTCCTGAACTCACAGTATACTCCTCCCTCAGCCTTCCAGAGAGCTAGGATTACGGGCGTGAGCCACCACACCCAGCCCCTGTTTCTTTTTATCCTGGTGGAGACCAGAGGCTACTCTTCCTTGTACTATTTTTTGTTGTTGTTGGTAACTTTTCCACTGTATCTTAGTCTCGCTAACCACTGTTTGTTTCCCTGTGGTTATTAGCATCAGAGAACTTTTAGAGTACATCAAGGAGGTTGGGTGCATTTTGGGAAACCAGAGAGGAAGTAGGGAGAGAGTCTGGGTGGGCAGGAATGGAGGAGGAGGGGGAAGGAAGGTCAACCCCCTCAGCCCAGGCCTCCACCTGGTCCAGCCCTCTGACCTACAGGGGAAAAGTGGGCGACCCCTTCCCCCTGCAGAGAGGCTCTGGGCTGGATCACAGCAAGCAACAAAGCCTGCACCCCTGGCAGAAGGAACCGCTTCTGTGTGGGTCAACACAAGCAGGCTCTCCACCACCGTGAGATGTGCAAACACCTGGGCTCCTCCAAGTTCCCCTCAGCTCCCTGGCCAGGGCATTTTTCTTCCTGGGAGCTTTGCGACCAGATATCCACCGTGGGGCTCTGGGGACAAGAAGAGGTAAAATCAGTCTCCTGGAATGGGACTTAGACATAGTTGGCAAATCAAAATGTCAGCCAGCCACTTGGCTCCCACCCCAACCCTGTCGACTGTCGCTCTGAGAAGCCCTTCGCCCCTGTGCCGGGTCACTCGATGGTCATTGGTACCACAGTTTGTGCCCATGACGGGGATGACGGGGCTGTTGCTGCTTGTACCTGCCGCATTTGGAGGACTACCGTGTACCAGGCCCCGTGCAGATTTTCTCTCTCTAATAGTTACAGCAACCCCACAAGGTAGAGATTATTGTTCTTCACCTACAGTTGAGGCAACTGAACCTCAGACAGGGTCAACCACTGGCCCCAGGTCGCTCCGCAGGTCAGCCTTTGGGAACACGGTGGTTGCAGCCACTCCGGGACACCTGCAGAGGGCGCCGTCGCCCCACAGACGTGCCCAGGGCTCCCTCGCAGACCGTGCCAACCTGCCGGTGGAGAGGGCTTATCTAAACCCTCTTCCCTCAGCCCACGCGAGCCCCACCTTATAATTAGACTTCTCAAAATATTCTCTTTGAGTAGGATGAGGACAATGATATGCTACAGTCTCCAATTTCAAAAGCAGCCTCCATGGAACTCCCGGAGCAAGGAGTCATGCGCCAACCCCACTCCAGATGGGGCTGGGATTCGCACAGCTGAAGTCAGCTCAGCTGCTGTGGGGACTTAGCAAGCGGCCCCAGGCCTTTGGGGACTGTCATGCTGCTGGGCCCTACAGCACCACACACACACGCACACACACACACATTTAGAGCTCACCCACCCTGCTCACCTCTGCCTCATGCCCGTGTACCTGCCACCTCACCAGCATACGCTCCAATTAGCAGTTACTTTGGTCCTCCGGGTGCGTGTGGGTGTGTGCTTTGTAAACACAGCAACTCCCTTTCCAGCTGCATCTGGATTTTGAGCATGGCTCTCTGTCAGAGATGGAGCCATGCAAATGAAATGCAAAAAGGCGCAAGGGTAAATATTATTAATAATTGTAGTGGCCAGATGTCAGAGGACTGCAAGCAAAACAAGCAGAGAGGTGCAGGATGTTAAAGGCAATTCGACCTTTCAGGGAGGCAGGGAGGTGGAATGGTTAAGTGTGCAGGCTTTTGGGGTCTCATACCCTGTTATATCAGCCATTTACTCTGTGACCTTGAGCAAATAACTTAACCTCTCTGTGCATTAGCTTCCTAGTGTGTAAAATGGTGGTGGTGGGGGGTGAAAGTCAGAGTCACCTTGCAAGGAGGAGGATTAAATGAATTAGTTTCTTAGAGGAGCTATCAATCTTAAACTGGTGGGAAGCCCAGCTGGGGGGAAGGAGAGAGAACTTTGCATTATTAGGAGGAATAGATTATGCTAATCAGGATGGGAAGACTTCAGTATGAATAAGATGCCAAGGATTTTGGGCAGCTTTAAAAATTATTTAAAAATACTACACATGTGTAATTAAATTCTCACTATGTAATAATTTCTAGCAATATAGATAAAGTTTAAATCCCCTCAGTCACACTTCCTTTCCCTGGGGTAATTTCTATTGTCGGTTTCATGGGATTGCTTCCAGATCTTTTTCTTTGCCTGTGTATACATATGTATGTTTCTACAGAAAAGCATGGCTTTGCTTGCTGTTCTTTTTTTAAATACAAACGGTAATATACATGGTCTGCAACCTGCCACTTTCTCATCAAGTGCTGTGTCTTGAGGTCTTTCCATGTTAGTGCACATAGAGCTGTTTCATCTTATGTGCTGCAACATTTAGGCATGTACCATAGTGTGACCATTCCTCAAGCAATTTCTTAAAAATGTTTTTCCTATTAGCTTAGTAGCAATAAAGAAATTTATATTACTGCCAGCTTTCTAAAATACAGGATTGATCAGTGATGGCAGCTGCCCCAAACCTTCAGAGAGTTTCCAGTGCTCGAACCCTAGTATTGCCAGGTGTGGTTAGGGAGAGCTGTCCTGGTTCTTTGGCTTCTTGCTTGGAAGAATCACAAACAGGGCTGGTGCAAGGGACTGATGACAGACACGAAGCACTTCCACACTAGCAGCTTTTATTGCAAAGTGAAAGTAAGTTCCAGAGAGAGTGGCACAGGTCTGTCCCTGAGTGGAGATGACCCTGAGTTTAAAGACAGAATATAGACAGTGTAGTACACTCTCAAAGTCAGTAAAGAGTAGACTGCTCCAATAAGGAACAGCGTCATCCCCGGTTAGGGTCTGTGCTTTATGCTAATCCCTAATGATATGTTAAGCTGGGGGTGGAATATTCATGTCTTTTTGGGGAAGTGGGTGGAGATTTTCAGAATCACGTACCTTCCCATT
>CAUYSK010046017.1:0-87819 GCA_963575035.1 Avahi laniger
ACCAAAAAGTAGTAAACCATTATATACATATTAAACAATATGTTATAATCAATGGAGGCTGAGATCAATAATTATTCAACTCCACTATTCAACATGTTCCCAAAAATTTCAGTAGAAAACTTACAGCAATTTTTGCTCTTAGGTGGTATTTATGAATTCAATCTTGTTATAGAGGAATAGTACAAATATATGCACTCAAAATCACTATTTCCTGATAGGTTTTTAAAAGAAAAGTTTTCAATACAGAAATAATAAAATGTATTATGTAACTGATATAACTATGATGGAATTATTCAGGGAATGTATTCTCTCATGAAACAGACCAGTACTAGAAGATCCTGCCTCATAGCTTATTAGGCAGCAAAGGTGGTTTTGTTTTCATTTGTTTGTTTGTTTGTTTTTTGAGCAAGGAATGGTGATTTAAATGCTAACAATAAAAAAGAAAAAAATAGAACTTATACAGGAATCATGACAAGTCAAGAATTTAGAGATGAGAAACAAATTTATTAGCAATAAGCCAGACTTGGGCAAAATGAAACTCAAGTTTCATTTCATAAGATTTGAAATTAAGGATAATTTAAGATGAAAAGATAACAGTAGTCCATTTCTTTAAATTGTGACCACTTTAAACCCCATGGCTCCCAGAAAGCTTTCCTGATGACTCCAAACCCCACTGTGCTCTTTCTCTAGAATCAATACCACTTTCCTTGATTATTTTTCCTTTTGTCACTGTTCCCTAGGTTCCAGGTGGTAGCAACTTTTTCTGTCCAAATACTTCATAAATGCCACAGGCACATTTGTAGTGTTCGAGGAACCCAGTATCCATCTATTGCCAACCACTAATTTTAGGGAGATTTTCACACATACTGGCTTAAAATGGACTAATGAATCAAATTTGGAATCCAAGGAAGGGTAAGAAGCAGGAGAGGCTCAGGGGATGGGGTGAGGGAGGTGTCAATAAAGTAGAGGGAAAGGCACCTTCTTCATTTTGCCTATAACTGGATCTACCTAAGGGAATCACGTGGTCAGCCCCTTCATAAAATGAAAAGTTTTTGGTGACATAAGAAATCCCTACAACACCACTGCCTAATTGTATTTTCTAATAAATATGCAAGTGTTCCAAACATTATAGAATCTTTATGAAAATCTGGGAAGTGAGTTAAAATGTTCTGTCTTCACTGACCTTTTATTCATCCTACACTATAAAATGCAAAGAAAACTCCAGATTATATGGTTTTCCCAGCAGTGCATGTGAGTTTGAAGTGGGAGTAAATGTGTGGTACACTTTTACAACAGGAGAGCTCATCCACGGAAGTCGATCCCTCCCGTTCCAGAAGAGGACGAGCCTGTGTATGTCTCTGTAAAACAAGCCCTTAGCGATGAACATTTGGAACTGTCTATGTGTAGCGGGCTCTACCAGTGCCCTTTCCTATCCCCTCACCCTTTCCACTTTGGCGCACACCAGCCTGCCTTCCAACTGCCAGCACCTGGGTTCCTTTGCCCTTGGGCTTCTCTTTGGCCTCTGAGGCCTGGTTTGGCTGCCCCTGTGTCAAGTTACAAGTGCCAAGGAATTATTTCCTTTCCTCTACTCCAAGAACAGCATCAAACAATGAATGATAGAAATTGATGAATGAATATTGCAGCTCCCTTGCACTTTGGGTGGGATAATTCTGAGGTGCCATCCTCACTTGGGATCCCAGCATTTCCCAGCTGCTAAGCTCCAATCAGCTACTTTTGGAACTGGTTTGATAATATGCCCTTTAGTAGCTCCTTCCATTCCCTTTCTTGCTCCCCTAGTTCCTTTCACTACCCTCCAAAAAACTATTTACACTTAAACTCTTGTCTCCAAGTCTGCTTCTAGAGGAAGTTAGACATAGACACTATACAATTTTGCATTTATCAAAATTAAGAACATGTCTAAGAAAGCCACAGCACAGCTTGGAACAAAGCAACTTCCTGGCAAACTGTGGATGGATCTGGAGTCTCTAATGTGACTTCCAGATAACTCAAGAGATAGTGCCCAAATCTCAGAACAAAAATTGATATAATCAGGAGCATAAACAATATATGCCATATAGAGTTTTCTGGAAGAAGGAAGAACTATAAAATGCAAAGTGAAATTCAATGATACAAAATCATGATTCTAAAGTGTCTGGGAATCATTGTCTCCAAGAGGGCCGTATGACATCTTTCAAACTGGCTGTCGCTAGAGCCACTTAAGATGTCAAACAAGTTGGTAATAAATTACTTGCTCATCAATGGTGAAAAAAATGTAGCTGCCGATCTGTAAAATTACACACCCTTGAAATGGGAAGCAAAGATGGCACTGGATGAAAACCCAGTAAACAGCAGCTGCCCAGTGAGAATAGCAAAGCTGTGTGTGAGCTAATGGGCCCTAGATTTATTTGCTCTGACATTTTTAAAAGGAAATTTAATTGGATTATGTCTCCTTCTTGTTTAAAATTTTCTACTGTAGTACTGGCCACCAGATGCATGAGGGGAAAAGATCGGGAGCCAATTAAATTCCATGCTTCACTGAAACAAGGTTATTTTTATTCCTCCCAAATGCAAGGCAGATAGAGTCATGTTAGTGATTTCACCATGTTATTCCCCTCCACTTGCTTGGAAAAGGATGTTTCTATGGGAAATATCTATGAATTTGTAGAAAAGGCCAATAGTGTGTACGGTATCAAAATTGTGATTTTCTTAGATTTTCTTTCTTCTAATAAGGTTGACATGACCTTAGAAATAATCAAATTAGTTTGACGAAAATCATAAACATAATTAAATTTAAGCCAATCAAGTTGAAATAAATTTTGGGAAGAGGACTGTGCAAATACTTCTTGAAATAATCAAGAGCATTCTGATAACATAAGGGAAAGCTCATATGTAAAGTCAGGAGATTTGCTTATATTTCTGTCCATTTCTGTCTTTACAGCAATGCCAATATTTCACAATTGCTTCCCCTTGCCCTAGACAAAGCTTACATAGACTTGTCATCTGTGTGTGAGTTCCTTTCCTTGGAACTGCATTCCAGAGCAAATAAAATTTTCAAGGAGATATGGATTTTTTTGAGCTTGAGTGGTAGGCTTACGTGCACAATTCAAGTAGACGCCATCCAATGCATTAGATCAAAGTGGATTCCAGAAGTACCATTTTCTAGTAGGTTATTGCTCTGTTAGTTAATTGGCATGTGTTCATCAGTTTTTTTAAATCTAATGAGAATGGTTAATAACCTTTTCTTTCAACTATATTCAACCACAAATATTAGAAATAACTTTGCTTATTTAAAAAATTAGCACTAGCCCCTGACTTTATAATCCTTACCTTTGGGAATGCCTCTGAGTCTCAGCTTCTTAGCTATAAATTGGGAATGATACTTATTCTTGCAAAGTTGTTGGGACAATAAAATGTCATAGGGCATTCCATGATCTAAATCCCGAAAGGAGATTCTCAACAAGTGGGGTGTCCAAAGATGTATCTGAAGGTGTACCCAACTGTCCCCTACTTCCCACTGCCAAGGCCCTATATCATCCTGTTGTGTGAGAGAGAGAGCTTTAGAGCTGACTGCTAATGCTTCTACAGTCACAGTGCTCATAAAATGAAGCCACATCCAATTTTTCTCAGAAACGTCAAAAGATAAGACGCCAGTCACACAGTGCAAGTTATAAAGTTTATATAAGAACCGATTTAGTGTTATTTTTTAAAATGTGACTTCTGAGATTAACCAGACAGGCTCCAAACAGTGGGACCTATTCTGCCAGTTTTATAGCCACCATCTGCGAGCAAGCACAATAGAATGGAAATGGGGTCTCCGGGTCGTGACAGCACCAGGGCAACATGCTGAGACCATAGACGGTCACATCATGGAGTGAGAGTTAAATTACAGCCCCATGGCTTGCCATGGGCTGCTGAGGGACCATGCAGAGGGACAACCAAGGGAGCCCCCTGAGAATACAGGCTACAGGCCATAGCCAACAGTCATGATGGGTGACAATCAGCTTTCATCTGTCCATGTAGGAAAAACTCTCACCAAAGAGCAGCAGGACTAATCAAAGCTAGACTAGCTATGTGATAGTCCTCTTTAAGTTTTCCTTGTTTGTTGTTGGACCCTACTCCTATTAGCTGAAGGCCACCTCACTATCACACATAAGGGAGCCACATCTGAGTCTGGGGCACTGGTCCTGACATCCAGCAAACCAAGTTCCAGGAGCTGTTAGTCTGGACCTGACTTTATACCCTGACTATGGGGTTTGGCTGCCTAAGCTCAAGGCTTTATTCCGGTAACAGACTGTGCTGCATCAGTCTCCATTTGCCCCTTAAGATTCATTCTTTGCCCTTTACATCCTGCTTTCTGCCCTGGGAGGCCGACCTCTGTGGATTGCATCACTCCCCAAGCTCCCTTGTTCTCTGGCTTCTGGGCGAGTTCAGCCAATGGGAAACAGTATCAGTAGATGGAAAAACAGGAGAAAGGAGAGGTCAGAGCATGGATTTTACTCCTCCTCAACCTGCTTCCTCCCTACCAGGCCATGGTGTGGGGGTGGCTACAGGGGTTACACTCCTCTACCTGCTGCTCCTCAGCTGGGCTCCAATAACACCGGCCCCTGTCTGTTCCTCCAGGCCTAGGGATGGTCAAGCCTTTCCACTCTTACTAGTCTCTGAGTGTTCCGCTCCTCTGCTTGGTTTCCTTAACCCTACCCGCTCCTCTGTCAATAGTCCCTTCATCAAATCCATCTCCAGGACCCCTTTGAGCACGATGTGTATTCCCTGCTGTAACTTCACTGGTATGGGGACTCAGCCTGCTCTGTTCCCTTGGCAGGGCTGAAAGCTTGGTTTGAGCCTGCTAACTGGCTCCCTCTGATTGCTAAATGGTGCTGCCCTCTAGATTCCCCATCACTGTGCTCCCTATTTTGGAGGGATGTCTGGCTGGAACTCTCTGATGTCTTGTACTTCCAAGGCTTGAATACTAGACCACCGACTCCCCCTCAGCCTCTGGTTGGCTGAAGCCCATGGTCCTGTTCCTGGTCTTTTGCCTGGGGGTTGGGAACTGCAGTTCTAGAGAGCTATTCATGGCATTTCTGGAACTTCAGCCAGAGTCAGACAGCCCAGCTCATATACTGGAGGAAGTATGCAGCTTCCCAACCCAGGCCTCCACCTGGGCTCAGCCTGCAATTCTTTGATCTCAAAAGACCTTTAATCTCATCACTTCACAGTCAGGTCTGGGGCATTTTCACAACTTGATGTATCTATTCATCCCTGAAGTCGCACATGTGACTTTGGCTATGGCAGACTCCCCAAATGTTGGCAATCCCCAAAGGGATTTCTCTGGCCAACTGGGCCCCAGGGACCTACACATCTGGTCTGACTCCACCATGCCCACTTCTGACATAACCACTCTGCTATCAGGTCCCTGTCACGGGTGGAAGATCACACAATAACCAGGGAACACGGTGGGGAGGAGGCTGTGCCACACTGCCAGGCTCCTAGTTGATACCAAGAACAGTCAACAGGAGCTTCAGGAGCAGTTAGTTGCCGAGCTGTGACATACCATCCAGAATCCCCTTGGGGAGGAACTTGGTTGCTCAGCTGCTGACCCTTCGTGGATTGCCTCGGCTACGGAGACATCTTGGTTGCAAAGGGCCACATTGCCCAAAGTCAAATCTCTTTTTGAACCAACCCATAGGGATAAAACCAGGTCATTTTGGCCCAACTCAGGACAACTCTGAAAGGCCAAATCCTAGCTCCAGAGCTCCCCATGGTTCAGCCAAGGCTGCCTTTGGGCCTGTATCACAGTTCAATTTTTCCCTCTGCCCACTCTTGTTTCCTTCCCCCACCTTCCATGGGAGTTGATCCTAAGGACATTCTCGAATAAACATCCTGCATGTTAGACTCCATCTGCTTCCTGGAGAACCCAACCTGTGACAAGCTCTGTCCTAGCAGTGTGTCAGGGCATTATTAGATATCAACATTTAAGTACACTTAGGCGGTTCAGTAGATACTCTACACTACTAATTCTACTGTATGAACTATGTAACATTGTGCTCAACTCATTTACACTAAATATTTTCACATGAGATTATAGACTCACTGGTAACATTCCCAAGCTATTTTATAACCTCTTTATGCAACAATGACAAGTTTGGCAGTACTAAAGTGCTGTGGACTCTTCAGAATCTGGTTAAATACTCATTATTGGTTAAATTGATCAGGTACCATTCTATATCTATTTTATTTTCTTTTTAGTTGGCTGAAAATGTCTCCTGAGACTGAAACATTTCTAGGCTTGGTCAACAGAATGGATGAGACCCTATGAGTAAAGTTTTCACCATAAAGGAATAAGAATTGGAACAAACTACTGCTAAAGCACAGGCTATTTCTTTTTTCTTTCTTTTTTTTTTTTTGAGACAGTCTCACTGTGTTGCCCGGGCTAGAGTGAGTGCCGTGGCGTCATCCTAGCTCACAGCAACCTCAGACTCCTGCGCTCAAGCAACCCTCCTGCCTCAGCCTCCCGAGTAGCTGGGACTACAGGCATGCGCCACCATGCCCAGCTAATTTTTTTCTATATGTATATTTTAATTGTCCAGCTAATTTCTTTCTATTTTTAGTAGAGACAGGGTCTCGCTCTTGCTCAGGCTGGTTTCAAACTCCTGAGCTCAAACAATCCACCCACCTCGGCCTCCCAGAGAGCTAGGATTACAGACGTGAGCCACTGCGCCCGGCCAACACAGGCTATTTCTGATGTGGCAGTCTTGGTCTACAACTGTTCTAGCTCTTACCATTAAGGATAGAGTCATCCATCCTAGCCTTAGAAGGGACTTTTCAGGGCCCAGCCCACTGACTTGAGGAAGGTAAGGCATCTCCATTTCACAAACAGTAACAGCAGCTAACATTTAAGCCCTTACTGTAGGGCAGGTATTGTGACAAGTGCCTCACATATATTGACTCACTTACTCCTCACAACAACCCTAATGAAAGAACTATTCTTATCTCTACTTTCGAAACAGGGAAACCTGAAAGTCTGAGTAACTTGTACAAAGTCACGCAGTTAGTTCATCAGAGAGCTAAGGATTTGAATTCAGGTCCCCTGTGATGGCAGACCTTCTATTTTACACTGCCTCTCTGAAGCACCTGAGGTCCAGGGCTCAGTACCTGTCCCAGTTGACAGAGTTGGTAAGTGATGAAATGGGGGTGGGGTGACTAAAGAATCTTTGCCCTTCCCATACTGTGACACCCCTTCCCGTGTGGATGGTGATCCTTTTGTGGGTCATGAAATCAATAATGGGTCATGAACAACAGTGAAAAGAAAGAGGTGAGGGAAGGGAGAGAGAAAAGAAAGGAAGAGAGAAAGGAAAAAAGAAAATAGATCATACTGCATCACATGTAGTAAGAATAATATTTCACGAAACTTTTGTTCCATCGTATATGTGCATGCTGGGTTGTTATAAAAATGTCTTTCTTACTGTGGTTTGTAGTACAAAAAGATGATTAAATTTCATTCAAAATCAATAGTCATTAGGAAAGTAAAAACTAAAGTAATAAGACACTACATGTTTTCAGAGGCAAAAAAAATGTAAAAACAACCTGAATGCCTGTCAATAGAGAAACAGATCAATAAATTATTGTATACCCATTCTGCAGCTATTAAAGAATGGCTTAGGTCTATACATATTAAACTAGAGGAATTTTCCACAATTAAGTAAAAAAAGCACACTGCAGATAAATGCATATGATATGATCATATTTTTATAAATGATGAAACCTCTAACATAGAGGTGGTAGATTGGGTGGAATGGGAGAGGAAACAGAGAAGCAGAAAGTAAGGAAAAGAACAAAGGCTATTGCTAAGTAGCAACACTAAGTATGCACTGTATATCATTCAGGGTCCCATAGGAAATAGAGGACATATGCAAACTGTGTAAGTCGAGAAGAATTTAATAGAGTGACGAACTGCAAATTTGTGGGAAGTGTTTATAAAAATCATTGGGGATCCTCCAGTCCCCAAAGATTATAAAAGCAGGGAGCCATTACCACCACCTGGGCCTGAAACGGCATGTTAGGGTGATCACCAAAGCTTGGAGTGGACAGCTATATGAAGAGAGCCTCCAGACAGGTAGTGTGGACCTCGGGACCTTGGCTGAAGGAGGCAGTCAATCTATCATGACTGACAGAGAGGGAGACAATTTCTCTCTCCTCCCGCCTTCTACTCTCTTGCTGGTGTATCCCATTGGCCAACCCAACTGGAGGCCAGAGGAAGAAGGGACCCATTCATGTGGCCCACAAAGGTCAGCTGCCCAGGACTGACCAGGGCAGGGTCAGAGCAGGGTAGAGGGTAAATTTAAATTTACCCAGCTTGAATTTTACCATTAGGAAAGCAGTCCTAATGGGACACATGGAGGACAGCCAACACAGACTGCTAAAACATTAAACAAAAAGGTAGAATATAAACCCCATCTACCATTTTTCTTCTTTTATATGTAAAAATAAAATATTTATGTGGATAAGAATTAAAAGATTATCAGGGAAAATGACAGTATTGATTTGTTTTTGCAATGGTATCTTGGATTTGAGTTAATTCAGTCCAGTATCTTCAATAATAATTATATTACAAAGATGTTTTTCTTTTTTATTCTTTGCAGTAAAACAGACCCGAGTTAAAATTTTGACTCTACCATATACTTGCTGTTTTTCTAACTTCCTTATCTCTAAATTGGGAATAATAAAAGTACCTATTGTTGCTACGAGGATTAAATGAGCTAAGAGGTTTTGAGATCTTAGTACAATGACTGGCACACAGTACATGCTTTAAGTGTTTGCTATTATTATGGGGACGATGGGATGTACAGAGCCTCCCAATGAGTCTGCCTGTCTTCATCCCCCTTCTAGGCCACCCATCATCCAGACAGAGCAAGTTCCCTTCCTTCAAATTTGTCAGCGGTCTCCAGACCTTCCAGGACAATATTCAAACCTCACCCTTGCAGATATCTTGAGCCTAATCCTTCTCAATTCCTCCCATGGGCCTTCACTCCAGCCACAACAATTCCTCCTAGTTCTGTACAAGCACCATGCTGTCCCATGTCCCGGGGAGCTCTGTTGGGAATGCCTTTTTCATGTCACATGTCACTTTCCTACTTTGCTAACTCTCACTACTCATCACTGAAATTTCAAGTGTCAGCTCCCCTGAGAATACTTCCTGTTCCCCCAGTCTGATTTAGAAGCAGCTTCCTCCTCATCCCACAGCATCCCATGCAGGTTGTATCACATCACACTCCAAATCATGAATGATTCCCCTGTCGGCAGTGGGCCCCTCAAAGGTAGCAATGATGACCTTTGTCTCTGGACCCCAGCTCAGAGCAGAGAATCTATTGAGGGTGAATACTTAATCCTGATTTGTCTGAAGATTAAATTTACAAATGAATGAGGTAAGTAACTTAACTGATCCAAAGTCATTCAGCTAAGTAAGTGGTAGAGCCAGAATTCAACCCCAGCTCTGTTTAACTCCAAACACCACCACTGTTCCTCAACCATCTGGAAGTTCTGTGGCTGTCCTTGACACTCCCAGAGTAGCTACATGCCTGAGGGAACTCCCAAGGGCACTTGGACCAGCTCGGGCCAGAATGAGCTGGTCAGCAGAGATCCCGAGAAATAAATACCTCCTTTCTGGGAGTATCAACCACATGACATTTGCTTTATCAAGGGACTTTCCCAAGAAAATCAATTTCTGGAGCATGTTAAAATACAAACAAACCACCACCCACCCACCCACTCCTTACAGACAATTGGTCCAAAGAGATCGTGGAGAATTCAGACAATTCCACAATGTTGAGAGCACCATCTGATCACATGAACTTTGTTTTCCCTAACCAAGCATTTTTCCACAGAATTTTTATTTTAAATTTGGCTCCACTGTGAAATGTGTATCCCCATACTCTATTGTTTCACCCTCATCAAACCTGTGTACACAGCCACAGATACTCTGGGGATTCTTGACATAAGACCATTTGAGATTTGCTCTTGTGGCTTATGATGATGTTACCAGAATCCCTTGATAACAGTGTTTATATCTATTTATAACTGTAACCTATTATCCTATTTTCCATATAATTGGATGCGACTGAGGTTAAAAAGAATTCATAAGAAAAGTCATGCTCTTACAGAGCAGATGTTTGCTCAGCATGGTAAGTGAATTAGCCTTTAACACAAATACCCAGAAACACATAAGCACTCTTTCCAAAAGCACCGATGTTAATACTTTACATTGAAAAATAATTTGAAGATAAAGGATGTTAAAAATGCAAGGGATGTAGCCATAGCTGGTTTTAAAATAGATGTTAATTTTACCTCTTTAAGGTATGGTTGTGCTTCCAATTCAGGCATCGGATTTGCTCTCCAGTTCAAGACACAGAAAAATGACTCATAATTTATTTGTCCTTCACTGTCTTCAAATCTGAAAACATAATTATAATATATGATTTGGCTCACGGCAGAATTCAGGACCAAAATGTCAGCTTAAATTTTACCATGGCAACATTATATCATGTATGCTTCAATATCTGATGTTGTTCTTATTTCTTATTAGTTTATTATCTGTTTCTGATCCACCAGAATGTAAATTCTTTGAAAGCAGGGATCTCACCTACCTAATTCACCAAAGTATCCCCAGCACCTAGATCAGTGCTGGTACTTGGTAGGTGTTCAATAAATATTTGTTGTAGTTATCACAGAAATAAATTTGCTTATTCAGTAATTAAGACCATCATTATATTTTGTTAAGAATGTTTAAAGGTCCTTTTAGTTTAATGGTTGATTTTATATGTCAGTGAAATAAAATGTCCTTATATTTCTTAAATTGCATAGCTTTTAAATCATTAAGGCAAGCCCAGATTCATTTTGTCAACTAGTATATTTTTAGGAAAAATAAAAGACATCTTTATCATGTATTATGTATCCATGAAAAGAGGTTATTTAGATTCACATTTGCTGTCATGGAAATATGTTCTTGATATATTTTTGAGTAGAAAGGAGGGTATAAAATAGTGTGTAGAGTTATAATCTCACTTTAGGTTTATATTTATATAAAAAGGCATAGAAGAAAGTCTGGTAACAATAGACTTATGTATTAAGAATGGCTCTCTCTGGGAGAAGAGATCATGATTTTTGCTTTTTCTTTAGACTCTGCTGTATCATCTGAATTGTTTTAAATTTAAAATCAGAAAAAAAAATCCCATTTTTATTTTGAAAAGAAAATTAACAAATGATTATCCTGCACCATAAAAATATAGGTCAAAAATAATGAATCTCTTTTACTACTACTTCCTAATTATGGACATTGGCTCAAATTCATCCTTAACCATAATAGAGTTTTGGCCATTAAGATACAATAATTTCAACAGAATTGTTAAAATGACCTAAACACAAAATACTTCTTAGTGTAATACTGCAATTCTATCTATCCTAAATTTGACCACATTGAGCCAATTTTTAAGGCTAATCATCATGTAACACCATTTTTATGCAGGAAACGACAAAGGTAGTCACTAAGGCATTGTTCCAAGCACTCTGCTCCAGGGTCCTGCCTTTAAAACATACTCATCACCAGTCAAAAGATTTTTTTCTTTTCTTCTCAAAGTATTAAGAAAATAACAGCTCATATTCATAAATTAATAAAAATTAACAGCAAAAAATTAAATGTTACAAGTTGAAGTCACATAGACTCATTGATCTAACAAAGTGGAATAAACAGAGTGACCAGAAGAAGGGAAAGGGAATTTTGTAATTCTTTTGTGTGCATTTTCTTTGGACGTTGGATTCTGGGGTACAACTACAATATGCTGCCCCCTATCATTGTTTACCCTTTGAATTGTAGTTCACTCATTATTTTAACTCCTTGAAAGGACATGTTCTGTTTAATGGAAATATTTGTAGTCAAAATGTAGGACCTTTATTTCTTTTATTTGTGTATGTTTTGGAGGAAGAACTAAAACTCAATTTAAAAATGTCTTGTAAGAAATTTTCCTTTAGCATGGAATCTTGAAGAAAGCATTTCCTAATACTCTGAGTAGGAGCTAAGGTCAAAGAACAAGATCATGTAGGGCCTTTGACTTTTATTCTGAGGAAAATTAAGAGCCACAGGAACATATTATTCAGAAAAGTTATAGGACTTGCAATGTTCTGAAAGTTTGTGTCCTCCTAAAATTCATATGTTGAAACCTCATCACCAATGTGATGATTTTAGGAAGTAGGGCTTTGGAGAAGGTGATTAGATAATGAGGGTGCTGGTCTCATGAATGAGATTAGTGCCCTTATAAAAAGGACCCCAGAGAATACCCTTATCCCTTCTGCCATGTGAGGATGCAGAGAGAAGGTGCCATCTGTGAACCAAGAAGTGGGTCTTCATCAGACACCAAATCTGCCAGCACCTTGACCTTGGAATTTCCAGCCTCCAGAACTGTGAGCAATAAACTTCTGTTGTTTATAAGCCACCCAGCTTATGCTATTCTGTTGGGGCAGCCCCAAAAAACAATAATAAGATCTAACATATTTTCTAAAGATCACTCTGACTCATACACTGAAAGTAGAACATAGAGGGCAAGACAGAAGTGGCAAGGGCAGTGAGCAGTCTCTTGTAGGAATCCAAGCAGAAGATCACGGCAGCTTAAACGAGAGTGGTGACAGTAGAATGCTGTGAGGAGTGGTCAATTCTGAATATATTTTGAATGTAGGATTCCTGAACGATTATATATAGTATGTAGGGGAGAGAGGGAGAAAGAGAGAGAGGATTCAGGATGACTTCACGGCTTTTGCTTGAGCAACTGGAAAAATGTAGCTGCCCTAACTGAGATGAGAAAGACTACAGAGGCTTCAGGTTGGGAGGCAAGATCACGAGTCAGTTTTGCATATGCCACATTTTGATGGGAAGTGAGCAATTGAGGCTTTGAAGTTCAAGGAAGAGGTCCATTTGAAGATATAAATGTGGGAGTCATTAGCCATATAGATGGTATTTAAAGACATAAAAACTGGGAGACTAGGAGACTAGATGAGATCTCCAATGAAATAAGTTTATCTGTTCTTAAAGCACAGAATCTGATTGTTAGTAAATTCCCACTACATAAATTATGGGAGGCATTTATTCAATCCTAGATATTTTAGAAGTCTAATATCCCAGTAATTTGGGGACCAGTCAAAAGACTACCAAACAGATTTAGGATCATGTCAGACTTCACTTCTCATATGCAATCCACTAGGCAGTCCTGTGGGTTTAACTACCATAGCATATTACAAATCTATTTTTCTCCCACTCTTTCACTACCCCCTAATTCCAAGATGCTTCATCTCTCATCTGGATTATGGTAATAACTTTCTTTCTTGGTCTTGCTACACCTACTCTTACCTTGTTGCAGACCATCCTCTACCAGAATGATCTTTCTAAAACACAGATCGGATCAGTCAACCTCCTTGCTTACAAGCCTCCAATGGCTTCCCAATCCACTTAGAACACAAGTTAAACTCCTTATTAGGATTTATAAAACCCAACTTAATCTGGCCCCTGCTGGCCTCTCTGATTACATCTCCTTGCCTGAAAACTCTCTCTCCCTGTTCACAATGCTCCAGGTATATTGGCCTTCTTCTTGTTCTCTAATCATAATAAAATTGTTCCCAGAAATGCAAGGCATTTTTACCTTCTGGTCTCTTTGTCTGGGAAGTCTCAATTCAAATGTTACTTCCTTAGGAAGGTCTTTCCAAAGTTCCTCTTATCTGAGTCCCTATACCTGAATAGATCATGGCACTAGAACTTACAGGAAAATTTCTGGAAGTCACCCCAGGAAGTCCTACTATTAGATTTTGTTACCACTAACTGTGATATTTACCTGTTACCTCCTAACAACCCAGCCTTCTTCCCTGCTCAACTCATGATATGTCAGAATCAAAATATCTAACCATTTACCCATTTAGAAGAATATTTCAGAATCAAATGATATTTGGGAAGGATCAAAAGCTGTAAATGAAAGTGTACACAACTCAGAAATGATGTATCAAAATTTTTTGAGAAAAATGTTTGAAAGATTTCATCTTCCCCAAATCCCAGAGCCAGGCCTAAAGGAAGAGTTGAGCTAATGTGGTAAAACAATCCCAAATTTTTCTTTTCAGTTCTGTCTGAGAGGATCTTAATGCATGTGGAATCCCCCCAAGGAGCACAAGGGAGAAAAGAACAAAGAATCTTTCAATTAAAAGCGATAAAAGTAGTTAATGCTTCTTGGAAGAATTCTTTGCTCTTGGGAAGTGGATAGATTTGCAGTAAATCATGATGAATTGATTGTAAATATATTTCTCTCCATTTTTCCCCCGAATTCCACCAAAATGACTATAAAGGAATAAAAATATGTTATAACCCACAATGAGAAAGGTAACTGGAAAAGAGACTTCAAAATTTTTTGCAAGATGAAAAGCAGACCAAGGATTGGTAACAGACTTGGCAGAGCTGAAGAAAGGAAGCTAAGCCCTAAATGTCCATGTTGGGTGGCAGGGGGCAGAGGAATGCTTACAGACAGTCAATGTGGCCCAAAAAACTCCTAGGAGATTCAGCAACTGCAGACCCCAGGTGCCAATAAAGGCAGGAATAAGCTGTGGCACTGAAAACAAGAATTTTTTGAAAGCCTGAATAAAGCAAGAGCAGCTGAATCCCCAAATATCTCCCTCTACATTGCACTCCTCCTTGTAGGGAGAAGACGCTTGTTTTCCAGAGAAATTCAACTAAAAAAGCTCCAGTCTTGGGGAGAGGAAGCATAATGCAGTGCAGAAGAGAGCATTCCATCCTGAATTTGAGAGCTCTCAGGCTCCTCCCTTCCTTTTTTTTGCCTGTTTCTAGAATGCCAGTGGCCATGCTTAAACTCTTCTCCCTTCTCTCATGCTACCCTCCCTCCAATCCTAACAGGAGAAAATAGGGTTCTTCTCTCCACACTCTGAGTGGTTCCAGAGAAGTCTCCAGATTCCAACTTCTGGGGATCCCCTAAAGAAAATAAAGGCTCAGGAGCTGACTGGGCAATGAAACCCACCAGCAGACAAGACATCCCTCTACCAGAGCATCCAACATTAAAGACAGAAGCCAAAATAGCAACAGAAAAAAAAGGAACCAAAGACAATTCAGGGAGCAGAGGGAAAGATGTGAGATAAGAGGATATATAATATTACACCCCTGCAAAAAGAACAGAAGAATACAAAAAAGGAAATTTTGAATAAAAAACATGCTCTTGGAATTAAAAATACAATAGCACTAAAAAGATGCAGTAGAAGGGTTGGAATATAAAGTTAGGAAAATCTCTTAGTAAGTTCATCATAATGAAAAAGAGAAAATAACCAAATTTGAGAGATCTAAAATCATAATAATAATAGTTCTCATAAGAGAAAAATAAAAATGGAGGGAAAGAAATTATTAAATAATAGAAAATTTCTTAGAACCCAAGTACAGTCTCCAAACTCAAAGAATCTATGAAGTGTTAAGCGCGATGAATCCATATATAGCTCCTGCCAACCCCCACCCCCACCGAACACGGCCCCATCACAGACTTCCCAATCAGGGATAATGAGGAGATCCTAAGACCAACCAGAAAGAACAAACAGTAATAAGAATCAATATTATGTTAAATTTTCAATCATTATAACAGCATTAGTAGACAATATGTAAAAACGATCAGTCATGACATCATGCACACTATATGCGGTGTACACATGCTATTCTAATAGCAGAAGCAGCTAGAGGGGCTGAAAGTGGCTGCTTCTTATGAATGCTTCTGGGAGGTGGGGAAGGATGTGGTCAGAGGCTGCTGTTGTTGGAAAAAGCTTTTTAAGACGATTTGATGATTTTTGACTATGAGTATGTGTCCATTTGATACAAATAAAAATTTAAAGAGTATAAAAAGCAGATGAGAGACTCTGAAACATGCTTTTCCAGGTAGTAAACACGGAAAAGTCAGACTCGGAAAGGAAGGAGTGCTTCTAGTCAGGAGCATGTTCAAAGGAATGAGTCTCTCAGTCTTCCTCCCTGCTCTAAAATTCTGCACATAACCTCCTCCCCTGGACCACTGATGTAGTCAGATTTTTCAACCCATCATTTGGTATTATAATATGCACTCTAATATACAATGTGCTTGTTAGATGAGGTTGTAAGGAGAGAACGAGGATAAAAAGAAGATCTCCAGTTTTAACAGCAATGCAGGCTGGAGGAGAAGGAGGTAGGGGAAGTGGTTCAGAGATGAAGAAAGGCTTGAGAACAAGTCAGCCAGCCAGTGTGTACAGGTTACCCCTGAATGTTATCTCCCCAGTCACCTGTCACGGAGGCCTCCCTCCATCTCATGACCACAGGCATCATTTGCCAAATCCTAGGCATCCTTTCAAAATATTTTGGAAAAGCCTATGAATCATATAGAAGATGTATTTCCTTATTTCATGGCCATGCTGCGCTTTCAATCAAATATGTAATCCCCATTCTCCACCGGAGTCCTCTACTTCACTCCTCTCCAAATGGTATTTGGTTCTTGCTAAAAATCTGATCCGTGGTCAAAGGACAAAGATTTGCCGCTCTGAAGGAGATTCTTTTTTAAAGGCTTTGAAAGCAATTCCAAAGAAGAACTTTCTATGGCCACATTGTTAGAATCAGTGCACAGCCTTCCAGGGTGACTGCCCTAAAGGGCAGCACTAATTCTGGCTTTTAAGTGTTTCTACGCTTGTTAAAAAGTCAGCCTCCTTACTTTCAAGTCTGAGCTCACAGTGCTAAAGTGTTTTCCTAAAACCTCCATAAATTCTTCTTTCCCTTTGATACTTGGGAATCCACCATTTCCTCCACTACACAAACTAAGAGACATGTTTGTGGGGGAAGGGGGAGGGAAGACGATTCCTCTGGCTTCCCTGTCGATAAAATGACCCCCAAACATGCCTCCCAATGCCTTGCTAGGTGGGAGTTCTTAGAACTAAGTCTAATGTGACATCTGACTGATGTTCGTGCTCCCCCTCCCCAAAATGATGAATAGTTTGAAAACTGCAGAAGCCATCCATCTACTTGCCATGGGGAATAAAGCTAAGCTGCTTTATTTCCAGCCTCTGCAGAGGTAAAAGGCTTAGTGGTGACTGTATTTTGCTGAAGAGGAACCTGCCTCCCCTCTGTTGCAAAGCCCTTCTCATCACTTAGCAAAATGGGCTGGAAGGGAGGGAGGACAGTGAAGACTCATTTTTGACTCAGCTGTGTTTGGTTTCAGTTCATTACCCAGAGAACCCAAGGGTGCACCCTGAAACACCTGGTTTAAGTCTTCATGGCCAGACACTTGAGAAAAAGTGGAGCTTTGGGTCCCTGCATCAGTTGATCACAAAAACTTAAGGTTGGCAAGATGGCATTGCTCAAGTTGCCAGCGAGTAATTCTGGTTATCTCTAAATAGGCCTCTAAATTACAGTTGGGATTACAGCAGACATCTCCTTGGTGAGGTGGGTCACAGCTGCCAAGTACAGATCGTACAGATAGTCGATTCTCTGTTGGTCCACATGGTTTGGGATTTTAAAAAAATTTCCTTCAACTACAAAGCACATTATATTTTGAAAAAGCAGAAAGCATCTGGGTGGGTAGGTGGATGTGACAGAGGGAGAGAAAGAGGAGGAGGGGAAGGAGAGAGAAAGTAAGTTGGCAGGGGAAGGGAGAGAAAGGAAGAAGGGAGAGAGGGAGGGAGACAGAGAGAAGCGGCTTCTCTCTGAAAATTTCATCAGTGCACCAAATACTCTGCAACAATAGCAGCCACATAGCTCAAGCCTTGCCCTTCGGCCTCACTGCCAGGTATTGTTGGGTGAAATCACAGGAGTCCAAACCCTGCCTCTGGGAGGGGGCCAGGGGGCAGGGCTGGGCAGCCTATAATGAGATGATTTTAAAGCCCTGTTAACTTTTTCCATTTGAACTGATATTTCTGGATGAGGCACCAGTTCTCTTGGGAGGGCAATTCTAAGGCATTCCATGGAACCCAAAGCCAGCTATAAAAGACTAGCTTGGGGCAAAGCTGCTGGGGAAAGATTTGCACTTGAATTTCCAGTTATTCCAAGTCTAGATTCAGGAGGCCACAATTAGGGGAGAAGGTTGCCTCTTTACTGCCCAGTCCCACGAAGAACAAAGAATGAAATGACCTCAGAATTCTCTCCACCTCTTATGGTTTGAGAATCATAATGTCTTGTTTATTAGTGCTGAGGATCGTTAATTTCCAAATGAAGGCTCAGAGAGGTTGAGTAAATGTCCAGGGATCACATGGCCAGGAAGCAGCAGAGTTGGCCTCCATAGGCAAGTCTGGTGGACACCAAGCCCGTGTTCTTCTTCCCTCTGCCCAGTAACACTAGCACAGGACAAGTCTCCGAGGCTGCAAAGATGATGAGATCTAGTTTCTACCCCTGGGAGCTCAGATAGAAGCAAAGGTTTAGAATATCTTAGGGAGTTGTAGTTCTAATTCCATTAGAGACTCATCTTGGCCTGGAGCATGCTCTTTCAGTAGGAGACTCTCCTTATACTTCAATGTTCATACTTACAAAATGAGAACTAATGCCCACCATCAATTAAAATGTACCTTTTAACATGCTCAAGAATTTACAAAATATTCTAAGGCCCTTAGCACTACATCAATACAGTGTCACTTCTATTATTAATGGGTAATAGCTACCACTACACAGAACATATAAGTCTGATGCTTTGTGCATTAGTGAAATGAATTTGTTTGGTACGTAAGATGACCTTATACCAGCTCCCACAGCACAAACTGATGGGGGCTGAGGTAACTCTGTGTGAAACGATTTTGAAATCCTGATTCCAGATTGAGTTGTACTAATAAGGAAAGATCAAACTGAATTACAAGAAAAATGAGAATGGAGTAGAAGGGAAATCTTGGTACTGAAACACAAGGTCAGGAGAAATACATGGGCAATAATCACTGGGTGAAAGAAAGCACATCCAACCGTCTAGCCGTACTGTTTTTCAGCTCCTCATCTCAATTCACACAGCAGGGTTACATGGCTACTTAACAGCTGCCCAGCTCCATCCAAGGCAGGTAAAACTAACCCTGGGCAGAGTGTGCATTGAACAAAATCAACAAACTCCACGCCTGCCTCCCACGGGAGACTGCAGACGTCAGAGGGGGCTCTGGCTTAGCGTGCCATGAGGGGAGGGCTGTGCACAAAGAGACTCTGGTCAGGGCTCTGTAAAGCCCTGTGGAGTCTGTGGGGAACAATAAGAATGCAGAATATAAATGTAAGCTGTGGGCTGATGGGCCCATTAGGAATTAGGGCAGTCTTTGAAAGGAATCTGCGGAGATGATGCAAAACACCAAGCATGTGACCCAAATCATGGCAGGGCATATTGAAGGGAGAGGGGAATGGGAATGAGACATTTTCTAATCTGATTAGTCTGAAGTTTCCCCTGAGTGTGGAGAAGGGTCACTGCACAATTAGAGGCAAAGTTAGACTGAACATGGTCTGCTTAGTGGCTGAGAGGAATGACCTCCTCAAAGCTAAGCTGGGCTTGGAGGCAGATGTGTTTAGAGACTGAGACGGCTTCGAAACAAGTTGTGAAATAGTCTTTCTGCATTTAATGTCACATCATAAAGACAAAGACAAAACAGTCTGCTGAGAGAATGATAGGATGATGACTTGGTGGCCTTAGCACTGGATAAGAAACATCTAGGTCCTCCAGAGGCCAGCCTCCCACATTACTGGACTTTCCAGGACAACTCTTCCTCAAGGCTACCAAGAGATAATCTAATAAACATCCAGAGCTTCCTGACTAGAAGACAGCTTAATGTGTGAAAGGCATTCAAATCCAACTGTTAAAAAATAAGGCTTTCTCTATTTAGAAAAACACAGGTTTCTTCCAGTTCATTTCTAAGTCAGAGAGTGTGGTCTGTGATCCCTCACTACAACTTCTCTTCTAGTCACCAATCAATACTTAGCACCAGGTACTGTGCTGGGTACTTTATGTATGTTATTTCAGTTAACCCTCAGACCCACTAGGAAATAGGTACTGTTATCTCATTCTAGAGGTAGGGAATCTGAGGTTCAGGCAGGCCAAAACTCTTGCACAAGATCACACAGCTAGTAAGTGGACTCAAAGAATATGAGAGACAAGGCGGGGGGGGGGGGTAAAATTGTCAATATGTGACAACCCACTGGTTATTTATAGGTGGTAATGCAAACAGGTGTCTGCATATTAATGAATCAAAGGCCAAGTCACCTCCCTTCATTACAAAGTAAGGGACAAAAAGAGAAACATACATACTGCTGTGAGAATTCTTAGGAGGAGATAATGACTCCAATTATCAGCCAAACAAATGCAACAGGGTTTCGTGGATGTGGTGCCACTTGTAATGGGTCTTGAAGGAAGAGCAAGCTTTCGGCAGGTGGAAAAAAAAAAAGAAGCTGCTTCCTGTGGAAGAAACAGCAAGAGGAAAGGCAAAAAGTGGGAAGGCAGGAGGTATATGTATGAAATGCTAAATGTGATAACTGTGCCGAACCCTGACTCCTAGGCCTGTCTACCTCATCTCGGGTTCTTTACACCAGGATGACCTACTTATCCCTCATGCTGCAGCTAGCAAACAAAAGCAAACAGAATTAAAACAAAAACAAATTCAAAACAAAACAAATAGAGTTGATAGTCTAGAAAATCACTCCAGGTTGATCCAATGCACACCCACATCCAACCGTATTTGCCCTCTCTGGATTTCTCTCCTGACACATTGAACCCCAGTTCTCCCACGTGAAATTTGGTTTTATCTGTTCCTTTGGTTTCTCCTTCTGTCTCAGATGAGGACTCTCCACCCCAGCCCCTGCTTGAGAACAGTGCTCTAACTGACAGCCCTAAGCTTCGCAATGGAGATGGAGCTTAGCTCAAAGTTAAGGAGCTGGTCTTTTCTGAGAGAGCAAAGAGACACCACAGAAGGTTCGTGAGTAGAAAAGTGACACAATGACACATATTTTTGCTCTTAGAAGATATGTAAAGATGGATTAAAAAATTCAGAGACTGGTGGAAGAAAGATTAACGTGGTGGCCCTGCAGTATTCAAGAGTGATGATGCTGGAAATGGAGAGGATGCAGGCAGCAGGAAGGAGGTAGAATTGTAAGGACATCCTAATCTACTGGCTATTTGTAGAAAATTCAAATTAACTACAGGCAGAGGACGTGCATTTGAAAGGTTCAGTCACTGCTCTTCTTCATGTGACTTTGGGCAAAATACCTCATCATCTTTATATATAAGATAGGAAGGATAATAGTTCTGACCTCACCAAGTTGTTCTCAAAAGTAAATGAGATAAGGTATCCAAAGCAATTGTCACAATGCCTAGAATGCAGCCCAAAATGTTAGAATCATCAAGATATGTAAGTCAGGGAAGGAGCTAGAGTGATGTCATAGGAAGCATAAAAGACGGCCAGAGTCTAGGTGGCTAGGAGGGAGGGGCCAGGAAGTCAAAACTCAGGTTCAACAGAAGAAGTGATGTGTTTTAGAAAGCAATTCACCGTGCTCTCCTTTTATGACAGTGTAATCTCTAGACTTTACATCTGCTTGCTCTAGCAAGACAGAGTACCATGCTAATAACCCTAGTTCCTCTTACTGCATGTCTTTATCTATCAGGAACTACTTCTTTGAAAAATTTGTCCTGAATTTTACATCTAACATCCTCATAACCAATAAAGTTGTACATTTCATTTTGTCCCAGGAATCTATGGATATGTGAGTATTCATGTTAAAAAGATAAAATAGTAACTTATAATAGGTTCTCTAGCATTCATAATTATGACTAACTTTTCCTTTTGTAACACTTAAATGGAAATATGTCATCAATAATATAATCAAAACAGTCAAGAGTAAATCAAGGGTAATTAAAGGTAGTTGTAAAACCAGGAATAGTCCCCCACACAAAAATACACAGGACGATCCTCACCATGGGTGGAGCTCTCGCTTACCTGGACAGTAAAGATTCTAGAAAATCATCCTTCAAAGGTAACCTGGAGGATTTGCACAGCCTTCTGATGTCTTTTCTGGGTAATACATTTTTTCTGTATTAAAACAAAGTAAATGGGCTTTTATATACCTTGTATCCCTTTAGAAAAAATTACATGCTGTAGGAATGAAAATACAGATGTCACATTCCCTAAGAATGTGCATGTGGAAGTAAGTATGAAAACTGGTGTTGGAATTCACAATAAGGAAAAACAGTCATATAGCATTTCACCAAATTTTTCTATTTCAGAGGTCACCAGATTCTGTCCTTACAAAGACCTTTCCATCAAGATGCAGATTCTTGGTTGGTGACAGTACAGCTTATTAAGGCTGCGGCCACAAGTGTTGCTCTAAGTAATCGATCTGCATTCTTGACCACTAGTCAAAAATGGTTCTGATATTTGAAAACATCTCTTAATTTGATAGGCATGTAGAGCTTCCAACACAAGTATGACATGACTTGAGGGTGTTTTTCTGGTCTTTTCCTTGGATCCAAACCTTATAACCTGGAAGCCCTAGCTGAGGCTTCAACATTCACTTCAATTTTGTCAGATGCAAGCAGTTTTCTCTAGAGCAGCCCAACATTTATTTTCTCCAGCCTGCTGGGAGCAAAGAAATGCTTGGCCAATGTTCTCACTCAGCCAATGCTCTTCCAGGTGTCACACAAAATCAGAACTAACAGGAAAGAAAGTGGGCTTTCTTCTTTGCAATGAGAACATTTACATCTAGAATCAAAGCTTGCTGGATCTGGAGGAACCCCAGGCTACCTGATCAAGCAGCTCCATTATTCCCAAGAGGTGTTCCTTTAGTGAAGGAGGTTCACACTTCTCTCCCTGAAGGAGGGGCACTACCAGGGTAGAAGTCAAGGCCAACGTCGCGCAAAGCTCAGGCCACACATCCTCTAGGAGGCTCAGGGAAGCTTAAAGATTTTAGGAAAAATATATCTTTATAAAAACTCACTGAGGATGCATTATGAATTAGGGGAAAAAAATCATATTCATTTTAAGATAAACTATGGGACCTTCAAAGATATTTAGGGTATGTAGCTGGCCATTTAGGTAAAGACTTCACGTTCGGGGATGAGGAACAGAGTCACAAGGAAGACAGATGGCAGTGGTGTGCAGCAACAAAGTTAGAAGCCAGAGTGAGAACTAAGATTTGCTAACTGAAAATGAAACCAATAAATTTACACCACCCACCCACTATATTGGGTCTGTAAGTAAGATGAATACCAAAACATATTAAGATGTTTGTATTCAATTGTATATAACAATGACTTAATGAAGCTCAATACCCATATGATCAATGTATCAGAAATAGATTATGCTGAGCTTCATTATTTCCAAGAAGAAATAATTTCAAAGAAATTCTAGGTAAAAGTTTATTTGCAAATTCCCTGACCTGTTTGTTATAAAAGTCACATTTATAAATACCAGTCAGCACTAAAATAATGGAAGAAGATAACATGTCAGAATTAAACCTTCTTGCATCTTGATTTACTATGTTTCAGTTGAAAGCTTCTAGAAAAGAATGAAAAGAAAATTCAAGGGAGCAGCTTATTCTTTTGAAGATACAGGGCCTCCCCTATTCTATCAACAAACCTCACTGTCACTGTGGAATATTTGTACCCATTACTTATCCCAAAATGATTTAAAGTGGCTTTGCTAAATAGTAGAGTATGATGAGACATGCCAATTTTCTTTTTGCCCTTTCTGATAAAATATAAATTCCTTCATTACTCAGGTTCACAGAAACTTGAATGATTTATTAGAATCAATAAAACAAAAGCTTACTTTTCTCGATCTTGGTACACACAGTTAGCCAGCAGTTTGTCGAAATTCTCAAAATCATTTTTCTTGAGCTGTTCATGGGCCTGTGCAATTATGACATCCAAATCCAGACACAGTTTATCAGGTACACGGTAGTGACGTGCAATGGTTATAATCTCTTGGTCTGTGAGTCTCCCAACAGTTAGATTCATCAATATTTCTCTGTAATGAATATGGAAAAATATTCATAAAATGATGTCTAAGAACACAGTATTTTACTTCTCCTATTAAACAGATCCAAATTCCATTTACAAAACTTTTAACAAATGCACAGAGAAAAGGTAATTATTTTTCTTTAACTTAATTCCTCTACTTAATTTAGGAGCAACAGGAAGGCACCAATGCTAGAATGGAAAATCATAGGCACTATAGCTATTATAGATAGCTATAAATTTATAAATAAAACAGCACTTTTGCCCAGAGTCAAACTTGTACCAAATAACAGCCCGCAACCAGGAAGCAAATTATTAAAGGTCTTGAATGGTCAAAAATCTGTCACTAAGTACGTGAATTTATTCAATGCCTATTAATCTTCCTTATATAAAATAGTGACAGACTTGGGTTTCTGGTTTCCCAGGGTATAAAATTTATAAATCAATAAATTAGAAAGGTGCTTTGGGATGGGGAAAGCATTCATGCACATTTCTATAATAAAAAATAAAGACTGACACATCCTGGAAGTGAGAAAAAAATAAGAGAAAAAAATGAAAAGTTAAAAAAGTTATGTAAGTACGTAAGGGTAGAGCTGTCTGGGTCTTGAAAGGGCAAATGACACTGAGATAATGTGGCAGAACTAAAAATCCAAACAACAACAACATTTTAAAGATGAGGATCCAAAGCCCAACAGATTGGTTGAATTGTTTTCAATGAAACTCTGTATGAAAAGCCATAAACTATGCAGCATACATTACAAAGAATGGTATCAAAATGGTTAAAATGGAAAATGTTATGGTGGTTACATGAATAAGCTTCTACCGTCTAGAAAATTTACTTACCAGAAATAATTTAATTCCCAAGAATCTTAAATAAACAAAAGAATACAAAACTTAATTTGCTCTTCTGCTTGCTATAGAAAGGTCTTTCAGAATAAATGCTTTTAATTCGTTTAGACATTTCTGGTCATTATCTCTGTCATTTAAGAATTCTAGGTTCTCCTAGTCAAGAATTTCCTTAGATAGAGTCTAGAAAAGCCCACAGCCACAACGTTGACTATCCGAAGGAACTGCATTCCACCTACATCCACCTCGCAAGTTTTCTGGGGGCTTTTGTTTTGTTTTAGTTTGGTTTTGCTTTCGTATTTTTAATGGGAAATGAAGCAAAATTCAACCAAGAGGATCCCACAATTTCAGCAAAGTCACATCAGACAATCAATTAGTAATATTGGCAGGAGGCTCACTGTGTGGAAAACACTGTAAAAGGCACTCTGGCATCTGAACTTTTCAGAATCTATAATCTATTGGAGCTGTCCAAGCATACGGTGATGGTCTCTCAAAGCCACAAACTGGTAGGGCCACTTAAATGAACTGAGTAATAGCAATAACAACCTCTGCCATTTGTTGAGTACTAGCTAGGTGCCAGGTCCTGAGCTACCAGGTACTTTTGGTATGGATCATCTTATCTGGCCTAGGAGGTAGGTACTATTATATTATTATCCCCATTGTACAGATGAGGATACTGAGGCACAGAAATGGTATGTAGTCCACCCAATGTCACAAAAGCCAGAATGCAAACCCATGCAAACTGGCTCGAAAGCCCATGCTCCTGCCTATTGCTCTATCTCTCTTCTGTTGGGACACAGAGGATGGAGTGGTACAGTGGAGTGGGGCTCAGTCAGGAAAAACTTCCTAAGGGCTGATTTTTTAATGAACCTCTATCACATTTATTGTCCATTACCTCTGCTTTGAGGGCTATCACTAATCATCAGAAAAAAGTAAGAGAAAATAATTTCAAAAACCCTGAGTCACCAACCATCTTTGACAGAGGGCTAAGTGACCATGAAGGAACCACTCTAAGGAAAACCCTTGGCTCATTTACAACACTGGTCAAGGAGTAATCAGTGATGCCAGGTGCATAAAATGGAACACCATTCCATCACTAAAAGTATGACATTGATTGATGTTGGTATGATAGCCGTTCATGCTATATTGATAAACATAGTATGATTCCAGTGAAAGTCAAGATACAGGTTCATATATAGTCATATAAAGAAGACCAGAAGAATATTTGCCAAAACATCAATAGCATTATCCCCGATTGATGAGGTTTCTTTCTTGTTAAAAATTTTTTTTCTTCTTTTTCTGAATTTTTGTAATGATTAAATATTACTTTCATTGTCTAAATAAAAAAAATTGAAAGCTTTTTCATTTTGAGAGTAGAACATGGTGTGAAGTGAAGCAAGTGGCATGCTCCCAAGGACAAGGAAAAAAGAAAGTGTGCAGCAATAACTAGAAATTTTCCATGCACCTTTCACTAAACTTATTATAGCACCACCAGAACATGAAAGTTTATTTTCCTTTTCATTGGATAAACTGAAATTATCCTGGCTTCCCTGCAGTTAAAATTTATATCTGCTGGGTTTCTGTGTGCTTGGGTTTTAAACAGCTCAGTATTCCACAGCTTTACATGGCTTTATGTGAGAGTTTCAAACAAGCTGCTATACTTGAAACTGCCTTCAGTCCTGCAGGACACCAGGGACTCTGAGAGCAGCCACCCGGGTGGCTGCGGTGTCCACATGAGGCAGGTCCCTGCACCAGGGATCTCAACCGGGATGTCCAAAAGCCCCGCCTTATAGACCTCAAATGGCTGCCATCACTTTGCCCTGCATTTGCCACGTGTGCCTTTTTTAGGACTCACCCCACCCTGTCAAACTTTAATGGGATTCACAAAGAACTAGGAATCATTTCAAAAGTAGCACACTCCATTATTTTTACCGGTAAAATACACATGGCATAAAATTTGCCACTTGTGACATTTAGTACATTCACAATGTTGTGCAACCATCATTTCTATCTAGGTTCAAAACATTTCCATCACCCCAAAGAAACCGTGTACCCATTAAGCAGCCAGTCCCTTTTCCTCTCTCACCCCAGCCCTCCTCCCTACCTGGCAACAACTAATCTGCTATTTCTACAGATTGCCAGATTCTGGATATCTTATATAAATGGAATCATATGATATGTGGTCTTTTGCAACTGGCTTCTCTCATTTAGCATGTTTTCAAGGTTTGACCATGTTGTAGCATGTATCAGTCCCTTCCTTTTCATGACTGAATAACAGTCTATTGTATGAATATACCACACTTTGCTTATCCATTCACACACCCACGGACATTTGGGTTGTGAGTGGAATCCCCAGGTCACATAGTAATTCTACGTTGAACCTATTGTGAGGACTTGCCAAACTGTTTTTTGCACACTCCATTTTTGTTTAGCAGCAGCCACAAAAACAGAAGTCCAGTTTCCATTGAGCACAGCCTTTCCCCACCTAAAACTTCAGAGTGAATTTGAAATAAGATCTGATAGCAAAATCTGACCTCGGTACTTCTTGCCCAATTATTTAAGGGGAATAAAAATGTATTTTAAAAAGCAGCTGTAATTGTACTGTTTTTATGTTCTGCAATTACTATTTCTAATCTTAAAGACTCAAATGGCAAGTTACCTTTGCCTTTCCACAACATTGCACTACATTCCTGGCACTAATATTTTATACAGTCTAATACTGTAATATCACAATATTATTTAGTTAATCTTATAAGGGATGCTGCCATGATTTTGTCTTGGTTTTATAACTAAAATCATAAGACTCAAAAAAAAGAAAAAATGCCAAGTTGCTCTAGGGTATTGAAAATTCTATGCAGAATTCTAGAACATGAAATGCTAAACAGCTTTGCAAGACATAATTCCATTAAAGTCACACAGTCAAGTAATGGTGAATCAAAACTTCCTTTTAAAGCTCTGAATCTCAGGGTATTTCCTTACATATTGAATCTTTAAAGTCTAAGCGATATCTTTCAAACAAAGTCAAAAAATTAGTTTCGGCATAAACAAGGGCTCAAGAGCCTAAGCCTTAGGCCCTAAGGCATACAAGAAAATCTGGCTGAGCCTAAATTTAACCACGCAGCAGTTTTGATGACAATTAGGTAGCACCGTTTCTCATTTCCTTCAATTTGATATTCATCAAATAAAATGTGTTTTCCTTCCTCTAATCAGAAGCTGCGTATACCTGTTTACATCCTACACTCCCCCAGGCTTTCTCTCACACTTGCGGGCTTAAGCTGCCCACACAGAGCAGAAACCCTTGCTGTATTGTCATTTCCATCCCAGCGCATTATACTGTTGGACTAGTGCATTGCCAGACAGTAGAGGGTGGTAGAGATAGCTGGTAGAATACATGTCAAAGAAAAGAGAAACGGAAAGATACAGTAAAGTGGTGTAAATACAAACATTTGAACAGATTTTGCTACAGGCCTAATTGGAGTTCAAAGCTAAGCACAAAGCTCTTCAGCTACACTTAGGAACAAGGCCATTATAAATGGCCACTTTGGCTGTGCACTGCCCACCTCTACAGAGTGCATTTATAGGCTTACGGTATAAGCAGTTTTCTCTGGAGTTGTGCAACATGGTGGCCTCACCAGAGGGGCCAAGGAATTCCAGAGAAAAGAGAGGAAAAGCAGTCACTGTAAACTTTAAGAAACTCATCTACTCCAGCTAAGGTCACAAATCTATTTTCAATTGGGAGGCGGTGTGGTTTAGTGGTGAAAGTGTGAGCTTTTGAATTACACCAACTTGGATTAAAATCCTGGTCCCACTAATTTGCAAGTAAATGGGAACTGCGGTAAATTACTCAACTCCTCTGAGTTCCTTATATGTGAAATTGGACAAGACCACTTGCGTCACAGAATTTTATCTTGCCACAGGAGCCAGGATGATCCTGTTAAAACATAAGTCAGATCATTCATTCTGCTGTTCAAAATCCTCTGAGGGCTTGTCATCTCTCTCAAAGTAGAGCCCAAAAGCCTCACAATGGCCTACAAGGCCAGACATGGTCTGGCCTCTCCTCTGCTATCTCTAGGAACTCATCCTCTACAACCCTCCTCTTCTTTCCCTCTGCACCATCCTTTCTGTGGTCCTTATTCTTCCTCAAACAAGTCAGGTGCGTTCTGAGTTCAAGGCCTTTGCACTTGCTATTCCCTCTACCTGGAATGTTCTTCCCCAAGGTAATCATGTACTTTGGTCCTTCACCTCCTATAGGGCACCCACTTGGATGTCAGCTTCTCCATGAGGCCTTCCCTTAAAAGTGTGACCCCTCCCTCTACAACTCTGGCATTCCCTAACTCCACTTCCCTGATTTATTTTCTTAGTGCCATTCATCATATTCTAACTTGGTACATAATTTACTTACTTATTTTGTATATCATCTTTATCTCCCCCCCACCCCCACTGGAATGTAAGACCCACAGAGGGTCGAAATTATTTGTCTATTTTGTTCATTATTGAACCCGAAGCACCTTAAATAGCCCCTGGCACATAGTAAGCCCTCCATAATAAATAGTTTGCTGAATAAATGAAAAATGAAGATTAAGTTGGCAAGATATGAAAAGCATTTAGCATAGTGCCTGGAACTATGAACACTCAATAAACGATAGCAATTTTTATTATTCTCATCATCTCACAGTGGAGATAATTTGAAGTTGTATTAAACTGAAAGAATTGTTTCTCTTAAGCAAGTTTATCTTGGAGAAATGTGAAAGGTTTTTAATGACTCCAAAATCTTAGAATTTATCTGCAGGATGTAAAATGAAAACGATATGCTTGTTTTAAATAGTCATATTCAAGAGTAAGCCTAAATTGGTAAAGAAATAAGCTCCAGGTGTGCCTTCTTTTATACAATGGATAGATCTGAAAAGCTCCACAAATACTTAATTTTTAGAAATCAAATTAGATGTCTTCTTTCACTCTCTATTACATATAAAGATACACTATCTTCATTTTGGTCATTTTTAATTGGCAATGGCACCTAACATCTTAGCTTTAAATTCCTCTAATTTCTGTCAAGTTCCTAATGACTAGCAAGCACACTGAACCCTGAAATAAATCCTTTTGAAACTAAAGATTTTTTGACAGCATAAATAATTACTGCCAAATTCATCTGCTTTGTAAATTGATTTTTTGATATATTTTCTCAAAGAGAAGTACACGTGCATTGAATATTATTGACCCTGTTTTCTTATTACAAATAAATATAGGCAGCTTCTTGTTTTCTCTTTATTACTGTTCTAATCTTTATTTCACATCAAATACTATGGCTTTTTCCTGTTTTGACATGTAGTGGAATGTACATGGTAATTTTTATTTATTTAGTTTGAAATTCAGTATTTCTTGGTGCACTCAAACTTTAAGTGTGGCCAAACAAAATGAGATATTCTCATGCCATTAAAAGCAACTGCTGTACATTATTAACAGTCTATTTTTCATAGAGGTATAATTTTATAAATCCTTTAAAATGTTCATCTATAATTCTCCTATGATTTGATACAATATGGATTTAAATGAGCTAAAGCAACAGAGGGGATTTTTTGGTTGTTGGTTTTTAAACCGTGTCAACATATTTTGGTAACAGCAAATGGAAATCTGGATGGTGGTGCTTGACTTGCAAAGTGGGCAGAAAGAGGTGAATATTCATCGCATTTACAAGTTAAGTTCTTCATTTTCTACCACTGTTTTTTCATTAACACTCACCTTGTATTCAGGGAACATTTGTCTCCAAGCAAACCTCAGTCGTTTGGCTTTTGTTTTTAACTATTTCTTATTTGGTAGCCAGATGTTTTAGAGGCCTAGAAGGCCATGCTGAGCTCTGTGACAATCAGGGGGCCTTACATAGAGGGTGACCCCACATAAACCCAGGGGTACTCACTGATCACATAAGGGGGCTGAATACAAGACAAGGTCTGTGCCCTCCGGGTGCTTATAATCAACTTAGTAATTCAAGACTTACTCATATCAAGTAATTATCAATAATATAATTAGATTCTTAATTCTTTTTGAGCACGTACTTTAAAATACAAAATGTATTGGCTTTAGTCCATTATAAAGGTAATGCATTTCCAATTATAGAGAATTTGGATAACACATAAAAGCAAGAAAAACCATACGAACCCCTGCCACCCAAATGTAACCAAGTAAACGTCCTGTTAACACTTCTCTGCAGTATCTTTTCTATGCATGGGTATTTGTCTTTTCTTTAATAGTTGTGAATATATTTTGTAGTCTGCTTTTTTCACTTAACTAAGACAGGGCCATCATGTAAGCTAGCTTTGGACAGCAGGAGGGATACCTTTTTTACTGAGATGAAAAAAGAGTCCAAAGCTAGGAATGTAGGGGCCTGGGGGAGGTTCATATTTCAGGATCTCTATATTCTCTGTTAACCTGGAGATGAGGTTTTCTGCTATGAATGGGAGGAAAATTATGATGTTAGGAGCTTAAGAGTGAGAAAGTTTGAAACATCCATTGTAGAGAGTGGGAAAAGGCATAACTGGGCCTTGACTTCATCCTTAACTGTTTCTTCATCCTCAGCTACTCACAGATCCATCAATTGTCCAGCCTGTCATCTGTTCCTTCGATTTCTTGGTCCCTATGGTCCTTTTCTTTCAGCATAAAGAATGTTCATGTATCTCCCGAGTTAAAACAACAGCAAAATCCAGCACTTTACTTTCTGTCCAGCAAAGTCATGCCAGTGGTGTCCATCAGCCTGGCAGAACCTGTCTCCAACAGCGGCCTTGTGGCAGTAAGAAGCCACAGCAGTGGTGTTTGGCAGTGGTCTGACCCTCTCTGGACAAAGTAACTGTCCCTGGGGTTCCCGGATAACTAAAGAGGAAGGGCAAGAGAAGAGGTCTCAAGAAGAATATACTGATAAATCCCCAAGAGGGATGCCAGATAATATGGCAAATGGGAGCTGAAGGAATTAAATGAGAAGGTAAGAAAGGTGATCATATACCAACCTGGAGCAGGTGGAATGTGTCATAATGGTTCCAGGGGCAATCAGGGAGTTTACATTTGTGGTCAAGAATTCTCCTAGGACTATTTTTCTCTCCTGTGATCTTGTTTTGCGTTTTCAGTTTTTCATGTATTATTGCTGTTACCTTATATTGCTACTTGTTTTTTACAATAAAGACTATGCAACAGGTCCTTGAATGATGTTGTTTTGTTGAACATTGTTTTCTTATAACATTGATGAGGAAAAAAATAGATTCCCAGCAGGGCCATTGTCTGTGCGGAGTTTGCTCGTTACCCCTAGGTCTGTGTGGGTTTTCTCCAGGTACTCCTGTTCCCTCCCCATCCCAAAGCTGTCCACATTAGGTGAACTGGCATGTCTACATGCTCCCCAGTGTGAGTGAGTGTGGGTGTGAGTGTGAGTATGCTCTGTGATGTGATAGCATCCTGGCCAGGGTGGGTTCCAGCCTGGTAACCTGAACTGCAGGGATGGGCTCCAGCCACCCACAGTCCTGAACTGGAATAAGTGGGTTGGACAATGAATGAAGGAATGAATACAAATGATTGTCAAATAAAAATGCACATAATCTATGACAATCATACAAATGCACAACAAAAAATAATGTGGTACAAAAGCGCTCAGTGAGCCCGTCCTATGCGTCATTGTTTTTGAACTGCATGGGGGGAGGAGGTGCTCCTTACAATGTTCGCTTTGCAAACACTTATTCCTTAATTTAACCCACCACCACCATGACCACCATCAATCTGATTCACCAAAAATTGGGTCAATAATGATCTTACTTATTTGCTTTATTCATCTTAAATGTATGCAGAGCTCACATTTATTTCAATGTTTGATATTACAAGTGTTTGGTGTCTTTATTTACAAGTTTGGTGATGTTTTTGTGACCAAAAATATGCGGTAGGAGCTTAACTCTTGTTTATTTCAATTAGCTTACGGGAAAATTGGTTTCGTTAGGTCGTTTTGCTTAAAGTCGCAGTTTCCAAGAACCTATCGACGTCGTTATGTGAGCACTTACTGTATTTACATTCTGCAATTCTATTTGGAATTCTATTCTTGATTAACTTGAAATTGCCCTAAAATATTTTAAACCTGTATTTGCCTAATTATTAAAGATAAGGATGAAATATGATTTTTCTCCCAGATAAAATATGAGGGATTTAGCTCTTGGTCTCTCTACTCTCTGAGTTTTGGTTATTTTATCTGTGTTATATAAACCATGTCATCTGCCTTTTTAATTTTCCCAATGATATCATTCACATCTTTGAAATAATGTTTTAGCTTTGAATTCACATGTGTAAACATGTGTGTGTATAAAACCTGTTTTAATGTTCGATGCTGCTCCAATTTTTAAAGATAAGATGCTCCCTTTGAGTTCTTAATTTTGTTTTTTTTCTTCATGTTCTGGATTAATTTATTAATGTATTACTTTGAGCAACTTACTAAAGAAACTATATTTTTGGTTTTCTTGAAAATTTAAAAACATTTCTATTGTCCTGTGTACAAAAAGCAACTTGTCCCCAATTTGTTTACCCTCAAAGCACTGAAGATTTAACCCACCACCTCTTTGCATTATCTGAGGCCATATCTTAACTGGTTTTTAGGTCATTGGCTCTGCTGCTGGTGGTGGTATTTTTTAAGTTTTGTTTTGTGTAAGTTTGCTTTGATGCTTTTAAGAGTCTTTTCTTTTATATGACCTTTAACATTTTTACCAAGGTATACTTAGTGATCTCTTTTCACATATTTTGCATGGATCAGAGTGAATTCTCTCAATTTCCAAATACTTTTTTTTTTTAGCTTAGAAAAGATTTTTTAAAAAAATGATCTTTGGTTATCACTTTAGCTCCATTTGTTCAGTTCTCTCTCTACCTCCATTTTCTGCTCTCTTCTTTCTCATTGTTTCAATCCTTTTCTAGTTTTGCTCTGTTTGGAGGTGTTTCTAAAGATAATTCTCTGGTTTATTACCAAGTTTTCTGCAGTGTCTGGCCTTCTATTAGTGCCTCCTTTTTAATTTTTAATTCAGAAAATCTGTGTTTTGTAGGTTTTAATACAAGTTTTTTGCTATTTTGGTCTGTTTGCTTCTCAAAATGGCCTGCTATTGCTGAGACTATGCTACATCTTATTGTGATCACAGTATAACTAGTTGCTAAGAATAAATAAACAAAAATGAATTTTTCATACAATAAATCACTTTCAGACTCTGTATGCATTCTCCTGTACTGCATAGTTTGGTTTTTCTCTGTTCGTGCAACTTTATAAAGAGGCCTCCGGAGCAGTCTGGGCATTGGTGTGTGGCTGTGCTTCATAAATTCCACAGGCTCTGCCACAGATGGGGAGTGTGTGTGTGTGTGTGTGTGTGTGTGTGTGTGTGTATGGGGGGAGTGGTTAAGGAAAGGAGGGATCCAGTCGTATCCATCCTAAATAAATGTGCCAAGTCACTATGAAAAGAGGACACATTTATTTAGGGAAGGAGAAAGACAACCTTTTGATGTGGAGACCAAGAAGCCAAATTTGGGGTGGGGGTTTGGTAGGGAAAGGAGAAGATGAGTGGCAGAGTAAAAGCTGGCAGCCTTGTCCCAATACCCTGACCATTGCCGGAGGAATTCCAAAAGAGGCTCTGCATGCACAGTGTCCCTTCCCTAGGACTACTCACTCACATAGAAGCCCCAAGGTAGACTCCTGGGTTTGTACTCAATTGACAAATTGTCATTAAGGCAACTAGGTCTCTTATGCCAGGAAACAAATCAGAAAAGGCATAAATACAAGTCCATCAATGAATAAAATGATTTACTTCCTTACCAGAATATGAAGTAGGAAAATTTCTTACATTTTATCGCCATGGCCTATTTTTGGATTTGTTTTGGGTCTTCTATGAAGAATTCAGAGCTTGGGAGAGGGGAGCACTGGGTTGAGGATGAAATCACTTATCTGAATCAGAAGTCACAGACACGACCTAGGCGAACTACCCAACTACATTTTGACAGTGGCTGGAACTTTGAAACTTTGTAATGTCAGTAAGAAATCATTTTCAGTCTACGTAATATAATGAGAACTTGTTCCTGGCTCCCTGCTTTAAACACTCTGTGCTTAAATTCTATGTAATGAATCCTAGCATGCAACCACAGAACATCGACCCTAAATATAGCAGTTTTAAAAGTAATAGAAGAAATCCATATGCTGATAGCTTCATCTGTAAAGCTTGAGTGGCTCTAAATCAAACAATAAAGTAAATTTGTTCACCTAGTAAGTGTTTCACATTTCTACTTGAGAAATAAAGGAAAAATGAACACGAATCAATTAAGATCGAACAAAATGGGGAAGCTGGTTGTGAGTCACAAGCCTAATTTCCCAGCCACGTTGGAGGCCCAGTCATATTCCCGCTCATGGAGAGAGTGTGCAGCTATGGCAGGTGCTGGTGCAAAGTCCCTACCAGGCCACACAATGGTCACTCACAGGGTCCAATTTGCTCAGAGCTGATTTGCTACTCTGGTAACTAGCCACAGCCAGAGCCACTTTATGCTCAAGCCTCCTGCAGGGATGAATTAAACCTGTATGGTGGCAACAGGTACAACCAGAGTGTGTGGTGTGTGTGTGTGTGGGGGGGTGTTCCACATCTAAGGGGGCAGTGAGCTTCTCCCACATTCGTTTCCATCCCCTCTGTGGGATATTGCATCATTGCCCTCAATACTTCTCTCCCTGTATCCACGTCTGTTCCCATGTAACTCTGCTGTTCCATCCTCTAAAGGGACACAATTTCTTTCCTCCTCCTTGATGGTGGGTCAGCTACAGGACTGGTTTTGGCCCATAGAATGATGTTGGAGTCAAAGTGTGTCAGTTCTGAGCCTAGGCCTCAACAGGTCTTCCGTGTTTCTCATTCTCTCACTGCACTTCTGCCATCACCCTGAGAATTACATGCCCAGGTTAGCCCACTGCTCCTGGAGGAAAATGAGAGATGTGGAATAGAGCCAGCCCAGATCAATGGACCCCAGCCAACCCATGAAGCTGTGAGCTAAATAAATGCTTTTTTATGACAGAGAATTTGAGGTCATTTATTACACATTAAAATTGTGGGAATTGATGATTGATCCACTCTCCCAGGTCCCACCTTCCTATACTCTCCTCTTCTTCATCCAGAGGTCAGCAAGAAGCACCTTCATACTCCAGGTTAAGCTGGAACTCAGGAACTTGGGCACCTTGGCTATGGAAAATGATGCCCCTAGCAGAATTACTTTGACTGACCAATATTCTGGTGGGATGCTATCGTTTTCTTCTAAGGAACACTGTCAGAAACACCCATTTGGATCTCATCCCTGGGTATCCTGAGAGTACGCTACTGAGACCACCACCCACCTACCAGAAGTCCCCTCTGTGAGTGACCAGTGGAGAATGTCTTTCCTTGTGCTCTTCAGTAGGATTCCTTCTCCTAAGCCCCTGGCTTATTGTTGCTTTATGATCACCATAAATCCTATAACTGATCATGGTCTCCTATTTTACACTGACCTCTAGGAAGCTCAGAGCCAGGCCTGTAGCTGACTGCCAGTAAATGCCCGTGACTTTAGAGTCTGTTAATATACTCTGTGTGTCAGCCCACTTGTGAATCCACCATTCTTTCCAACTTTTATTTTTTTCTTTTACTTTTATTATTTGCATATCCATTTTATATTATAGAATTGTCTACATCTTTGTAACTCACCTTAAATCCATTTCTGAAACAAAGCAAAATAGAAATAAACAAAAATGCATGCAATAGTAAGAAGAAAAACTGCAGGAGTATATACCCAGAAAGTTTTTTTAATCCTATCCAACTGCCCCCATTCCAGAAGACAGCCTTCCAGAAAAGGGAGAGTCAATGAAGAAGAATTTCAATCAGAGCAAAGATTTCAAGGTTGGTAGAGATAGCTGCTGGGCCATCCAAAGACACATACATGCTTTCTAGACCCAGAGTGTAAATTCCATATGGCCAGTGATGAGGGGAAGTGGATGGAACTAATGTCATGGGTATTTGCCAGCTTACTGCTTAGCATATGTTAATTCATTTAATGACCCCCTCAAGCTCCTGAATTATTCTTATTTCACAGATGAAGAACCCGAGGCATTAGAGACACAGAAATGAATTGTCAGCCTTAGCTAGTTTGATCCTAAATCTTAACTCATGATGAAATTGCTAGGCTGCCTAATGCAAATCCCAGCTCTGCAGCTTAATATGTGATCCTGGGTAGGTTCCTTAACCTCTCTGTTCCTCAGTTTCCTCACCTTCAAAATGGGAATAATAATAGTGCCCACTTTGCAAGACTGCTGTGAGGAGTAAGCGAGTTGATATATAGAAAGCATTTAGTGTAGCATTTGTCACATGGTAAGCAGCATGTAAGTATTAGCTATTATTATAATTATTAGTAAATGGTAGAATGAATTATCCTTCAAGAAAGGCCAAAGTAAGTCTAGTAACATCCTGTCAAGAGGATCCTAACTATCAAGTGAATGAAAATTGAATCCAGTCAAAGGGTACCATCTTTCTTCATTCACTCATCTATTCTTCAGCTAACGTGCATGTGGGAATAAAAAGATATGCTGTATTGCATAGTGGGGAAATTAACAAAAAGATATGCTGGTGGCACCAGCTATAACTGCAATGAGTTCAAAGAGGAAGGGATTACTGTGAGCTGGGGTGGTCAGGAATATCTTAAGAGAATAAATGTAATCTGCACCATGTCTTCGGGGGATGGGCAGTGGAAAACTGGACAACAAAGGAGAGACCCTCTCCAAAATGGTGTGGGAAAAGAGTGGCCCAGATTGGGCAGCCCAGAACCAGCAGTGAAAGGCCACAGATGAGGCTGAAGCACCCCAATGTCAGCATGTTCATCTCTGAACCTCTATTACCCATCATGGGCCCTGGCACAGAGTAAATTCCCAACAGATGTTTATTGAACAAATAAATGAATGAATAATAAACTTATATGGTTAAACCCTACACTATGTGTCACACCTTCTACACCCAGTCCTTTGAGTCACCAAATTTACTTGAATGAAAAGCAGCCAGGCAGGGCCTGCCCTATGGTGGTCCAAGTGTCATTACCCTCCTGGCCTGCAGTATCGTCTCGTTTTATATCCTAATTTTTACATCATAATTCTCCTTCTGAGGAACAACAAATTAGCATTTACTTATTGTACCCATTTTTAAAAACAAAATTTGGAATCTAATTAAAGAAGACAGCATGGGTGGCACTAACTGGGTCATTTGTTAGCAACCAAATGACTACCTAGCTGCCTTGCTTTTATTCATAGAAACTTCATTTAGAAAACAGACCATTAGGACATGGTATTTTGGATGAAACAGTAGTTTCACTGTTAATGATTTACCCACTCCCACAAGAATATAATCATGGAAAAAGAAATAAAATAAACACAATATAAATATATATGTATATATAAAACTTCAGAAAAAGAGTTGGTCCTTTTTCCACTCTTTAGAAGCATAAGAAATACTCTATCTGCTTTGGCACAGCATTATATGGCTTATTTATTCTAAAATGCCAAGAATTTTTTCTAGCATCCCATAAAATTCAAGGTTATAAGAATGGATATGCTTCAAAAATAGAAAGAGAAAAGCCTAAGAGTGATTAAAATTTTTAAATAGTGCAGCTGATTTTAACTAGGCCTACATGATCACAGCCAAATCCACTTCAGCATAGGTATTAATAATAATGTGACATTCCCTGATAATAATATGTCTAGTCAGTATTTTCCCCAATGTAATTCTAGACAGCCTTATGGTGTGGTAGAGAGATTGTGTGTGGCAACATGGCAGACTAGGCAGCAATTAAAACTCAAACTCCCGTCTGAGCTTGCAAAAAAGCAGAGAAATGTCCCCAGGTACCAAGGCAAAGAAGTAGCTGACAGCCAGAGGGGAAGGTGTATAAGCTAATAAGTGGCAGCAGCCATATGGTTTTACCGACAACTTAATACAAAACCTTCAAAACCCTGATAATACCTACCTTTTATAAATTGCTATAAGAAACAGAGTGAATGTTCTGAAATTCATTTTATGAAGCTATTATAAAACATTAATATCTGAAATGGACAAAGATAGTAGGAGAAAGCAAAAGTATAGACCTATCTGCTTTATGAACAAAGATGTGAGAATCCCAAATAAAATACCTGCATTTACCAAAAACGTGTGACAAGCGAAATACTTAAATATCAGAAATATCCCTTTTGAAGTTAAAAAAAAAAAAAGATAAGGATGCCTGCTTTTACTACTTATCTTACATGTTGTATTGCAGGCGCTAGCCAATACAATAAGAAAAATAGAAAAAAACATCATAAGAAGGAAGAAGCAAATCTGTCATTATTTATAGTTTATATGATATGGTCCAAAATAAAATCCAAGAGAATCTACAGACTCTGAGAACTCAAAAAACTAAATGAGATCAATATACAAAAAATAATATAAGAAAACCAATAGTATTCATACATGTCATCAACAACCAACTAGAAAATGTAAGTTTAAAATAAAGATACTATTTACAATAGCAACAAAACTATAAAGTATTATAAAACAAGATATACTATATTTATGGATGAGAAGTATGTATTTCATAGTGACAGAAATTCTGTTCCCAAATTAATCTATAAATTCAACACAATTCTAATCAAAACAGAATTAGCCTTTTATAGAGTTAGGAAAAGAGGTCATAAAATTGATGTGGAAAATTAAATGCCTAGGAATAGTCAGGACAAATTTGAAGAAGAAAAATTAGAATTTACCCTGCTTATATATCATTATGCATATTATGATGGTATAACAAATTAAAATAGGTAGTTACTGGCTTAAGAATAGACAAGCAGATATTCATACAGATATGGAATGATGACATATATCAGATGTGAAAATACAAACCATTTGGAAAAGGATAGACTTATTCAATGAATGGTGCTGAGACAATTGGCAATCCCTATGTATGTGTTTGTGTGTATCACAATCTATACACAAAAATAAATCTTAGATTAATTTAAGATCTAAATGTCAAAAGCAAACATTGTAACTTCTAGAATAAAACAGAGAAGACTATCTTCATATATGTGGATCATACATAATTTCTTAAACAGAATGCAAAATTCACAAACCATAAAGGAAAAGATAGATAAATTCAATTACAATTAAAAATGTAAACTTCCATGTGACAAAAGATACCATACTGGCACCTCTAAACAGTAAAATAAACCAATAAAAAGAAATAAAAGGAATCCAAATTGGAAATAAAGAAGTGAAACTGCCTTTATTGACAGATGACAGGACCATCAATGTAGAAAAACTGATAGAATAAGAAAGAAAGCTACTATAACTAATAAATGAGTTTAGCAATGTTGCAGGATATAAGATCAATGTACAAATATCAATCTTATTTCTATATATCAGCAATATACAATCAGGAATTAAAATTTAAAACATGATTTGTGAGAACATCAAAAATATGAAATATTCAGTGATAAATATGACAAGAGATACGCAAGACCTATGCCCTGAAAACTATAAAGCATTTCTGAGATAAATTAAATCCCAAATAAGTGAAGAGACATACCATGTTCATTATTCAGAAGACTCAATATCATCCCCAAATTTATCTACAGATTCAATGCAATCTCAATTAAAATCCCAACAGGGTTTGCTGCAGAAATTGACAAGCTGATTCTAAAGTTCACAAGGAAATACAAAGACCTAGTAGAGCCAAAATAACTTTAAAAAAAAAAGAACAACATTGGAGGACTAAAACTACCTGATTATAAGACTTATCATAAAGCTACAGTAATCAAGAAAGTGTGATATTGGTGTCAAGATGGACAATAGAACAGAATAGAGTCCAGAAATAGGCCATTCATGTATGAACAGCTGTTTTTCAACAAGGCAATTCAGTGGAGAAAGGATGTCTTTTCAACAAATGTTGATGAAAAAATTGCATATCCACATGCAAAACAACAAAACTTTAACACATACCTCGCACCACACACAAAAATTAACTCAAAGTAGATCACAGACCTAAATGTTAAACTTAAAACTATAAAGCTTCTAGAGGAAAATATAGTAGAAAACCTTTGTGACCTTGGATCAGGCAAAGACTTCTTAGATAAAATGCTAAATGCATGATCTATAAAAGCAAAAACCAATAAATTGGACTTAATCAAAATTTAAAACTTTTGCTCTTCAAAAGACACTTTTAAGGGAATAAAATTACTAGTCACTGACAAAAAATATTATTAGTTTTACTTTTTTATTTCCAATCTGGATTTTTAAAATTTATTTTTCTTGTTTTATGACACTGGCTAAAAGTGCCAATACGGTGTTTTTTGCCACATGGAAGTTTAAAATCATGTATCTAATAAAGGACATGTAACCAAAATATATAATAAAAAACTCTTAAAATTCAGAAATAAGAGAAAAAATTAAAAATGGACAAAATACTTGAACAGGAAGTTCACCAAAGAAGAATACTGATGCCAGATAAGGTCAAGAAAATACATTTCACATTATTAATCATTAGGGAAAATATAATCCACCATATGCATATGGTATATAGTTTCCTTTGGTTAACAAGATCATTGGTATCTAGCATTCCTCAGTTAACTGGGATATTAATTTAGTGAGAATATTTCAATTCTCAAGAAATGGAAATGTGTCACATAAGGAAATTGCTGAAAACTATAAAATACGATAAAATATAAAAGACCAGCATTTCAGCTTCCTTTGCAAAGGAGAACTTGCAATTTTAATAGTCTAAACTGTATCACAGAATAAGAAAAAAAAAGAATGGGTAAAACATTGTCACTAACTGAATAAGAATTTGAAAATTATAAAAATTCTTCCATTTTAAAATTGTATTTTATAGCTCTAGAATTATTTTTTCTTTAATATAAAATTTTCTGGCCCATAATATAAGAATTTCAAATAAGTATTTTAATAATTTAAGTAAAATGAACCTCAATCCCTACCTAATATCACACACAAAATTTAATTTGAGATGAATCATAGACCAAGCGAAAGCTATTAAAGGGAAACAAAAGAGAATATCTTGGTGACTTTGAGGTAGCCAAAGGTATCTTAAACATATCACAGAAAGCAAAAACCACAAAGGAAACATTTGAAAATTTGGACTTGGAATGTAAACTGGTACAACCACTTTGGTAAAAGGTTTGGCAGTTTCTTAAACTAAACATATACCTACTCTATGACCTAACAATTCCATTCCTAGGTATGTAAACAAGAGAAATAAAAATATATGTTCACAAAAAGATTTGTATAAGAATGATCAGAGCGGGCTTATTCATATTAGCCAAAAATTGGAAACAACCCAGATATCCATCGGCAGGAGAATGAATAAACAAATGGTGGCATATTCATACAATAGAATGCTTCTCAGTAATATAAAGGAATGAATTACTGATACACTCTATAATATGAATGACTCTCCAAATCATACTGAATGAAAGAAGCCACAAAAGAGCATGTACTAGATAGTTTCAGTTACATGAAATTCTAGAACAGGAAAAAAACAACTACAGCGAAAAAAAATCAGAATAGTGGCTGCCTCTTGAATGGGGAATGTGGGCAAGAATTGACTGGGATGGGGCATGAGGGAACTTTTTGGGGTGATGGTAATGTTCTATGTCTTAATAGGGATTTGGGTTGCACAGGTGTATGAATTTGTTAAAACTTAGCAAAGGTACACTTAAGGTTTGTGTATTTTTTCAACATAAATTTTACATGAAAATAAAAAACTATAAATAAATGGTAAGCATGCTGAAATATTTAGAGGGAAGTAACTGGTGTCTGTGATTTTCTTTGAAATGCACCAAAATTAAGATGGATTAATGGATGGTTAGAGGAATGCATAAATAGAGAGATGTGTGATAAAGCAAATAAAGTATGAGGTTAATGGTACAATAGTGGATATATGGGTGTTCACTGTTCAATCCTTTCAAATTTTCTGAATGTTTTAAAATTTTCATAAAATGTTGGATAAAATAAATGACTACGACTAGTGCCAATTTGATAAGAATTTAAAAATTATAAAAATTATTCCATCTCAAAATTTAACTTTAAAGTTCTGGAATTTTGTAATTACACTAATATAAAATATTCTGGAATATATTGCATCAATATAAAATAGTCTGGAAAATATTTTAGAATATATGTATTAAAAATATAAAATGTTTATAAAATGTAATATAAAATATACATCAATATCAAATATATATTATATTTAATTTAATATTAAAATATATGTATATATAATTTTATAAATTGTTTTATAAAAATAAAATATATTGATGTATTTTAAATATTAATATTTAATTAATTAAAATATTAATATAAAAATCTTATAAGAATTTTAAGTAAGAACATTAAAATTATTTGACTCTAATCAATAATCAGAGTACAGTGTTCACTGCAACAAGTCATACTCTGCTCTATGATTCTTAGTCTCTTGATTTTTGCTCAGAACATTCTGCTCAGTGCATTCTGCCAGCATCTACCATTAATTCACCTGGAAACTGAAGCAAGAAATAAAAAATGTTCTTTCATTTTTTATTAAAATAGAGCATTATATATATACATACATACATATATATATATATATATATATATATATATATATAAAAATAATTGGTCGGAACTTTTGCTCAAAACATTCTGCCAGCATCTGCCATTAGCTCTTTCTGGAAACTGAAGAAATAAAAATGTTCTCTTTGAAAAAATGTTCAAAAAGCTCTTTGCCCAGGCTTTTTGGCTTTGTTTGGGTTTTATTTTATTTTAACTTTTTATTTTTTTTTACCACTGCTCATTGTAAAAAAAAAAATCAAGGAATGAGGCACACTGTATTAATAACAGCTTGGTGTGTAGTCTGCTAGAATTTCTTCAAAGGATATACATTCCTTGAAATATTTATATAAATATACAGGCACATACAACCTTAAAATTTTTGGCATAAATAGGATCATATTATACATACTTCTGGATTTTGCTTTATCTACAAAACAGTACAACATATATATGGTAGCCATCAGTGCTGTTCACATCTGGTTTTCCTCTTTCTTCTGAGCACATGAGTGGGGCCCTGTTACTACTGCTAGCCAATGAATTGAGAGTGTAAATGATATATATTTCTGCCCAGGTAAGAATTGGTTGTGCTTGGCCCTCCAAAGTTCTCTTCTTTTTCTGGTAAAGTGACAGACAGCATTCAGGATAATGACTATTGTGCCAGCTTCGGTCCCTGAGTAGCTACTATGAACAAAATTACCCTGACAATCACAATGGCTACATAGAGTGAGCAAAATAAAAACCTTTGATTTATTTCCCTGAAATTTGGGGATTGCTGGTTACTGCAGCATTACTTAGCCAATCTCGACTGACACATTGACTCATTCTTTGGGTATGTATATTGGTCTACTTCATTCTTTGTGACATCTAAAGAGTACTGTCTTAAACTAATGCAATAAAATATATCCAACTATTCCCCTATTACTGGATATTTTGAGTTTTCCAAACGTTTGCTATTACAAAGTTTGCAGCAATAAATATTGTGCATGCATGCGTGCACACACACACACACACACACACACACACACACACACACATCTATATCAATCAATCCACTTGTCAAAATTTTTCTGGATAAAAAATTTCTAAAAGTGCAATTTGTAGGTAAAAAGATCTAAATATTAGACAGATACTACCAATTGCCCTCCAGAATGCTAAACCAATTTAAACTCCTGTCGATGGAAAAAGAGAGTACCTGTTACTCCACATGCTCACCTAGAGTCAATTACATTATTCTTTTAAAATATGGCCAATATAATAGGTGGAAATAGCATTTCATTGTTGTTTCAGCTTATATCATTATCGAGCATCTTTTCATAGGTTTAAAGACTATTTGTACTTCTGTGAATTGTCCATTCTTGTCTTTGACCCATTTTTGTCTGATTTTATAGGAGTTCTTCATAAGTCCTTAATGTTAACCCCTGGTTCTTATTCTGGTTGTAAATATTTTTCCCTCAGTCTATTCCTTATATTTTAAGTTTGTTTGTGATATATTTTGCTATAGAGAAATATAAAAATTTCCTGTAGCCAAAACAATCTTTTCTTTATGGTTTTTAAAAAATGTGCCCCACCACAGAATAAAAATGTATAAAAATGTTTTCTAATCAACTGTCACCAAAATCTTTATTAATAATCCATTCTTTCTCCACTGATTTGAAATGTTCTCCATACCCTATATTAAAGTCCATAAAAATGGGTATTTTATGGACTCTACACTATTTCACTGATATTTTGGCTTATTCCTCTGTTACAAAATTGTGAGGCCCACAAATGTCTGTAAATTACATACATTTCTAGTATCTATACTTTAATATTCTTCTTTTCAGTATTTTCTTGGCTATTCTAAATCCCTTATTCTTCTTGTTGAATCTTTATAATCAATGAGTCAATTTCTCCTCCCTAACCCTGCAAAACAAAACCAAATCTAACAACAGCAAAAACCTACTTCTTTGTAATTCTGATTGGAATTGCTTCAAATCTCCAGATTAATTTGGACAGATCAGAATTTTTAGAATATTTTCTTCCCATTCAGAAGTATCATAAAGTTTTTAAATTGCATTTGCTTTAGTTTTACACATTTCTTGTCAATTTATTCCCAGGTATTTCATAATTTTTGTTGCTATAGCAAATAAAATCCCCTTTGCAGAACATTCCTTAACTGGTGATGGCTAATATAAACTAGAGCTACTATTTTATATACAGTTTTCTCACATTTAGCTACTTTCCTGAATACTTTTAATAGTTCTAACCATTTTAAAATTGATTCTTTTAGATTTTTGAGGCACATAATCATATTTGGGCTCTAATTTAAAAATCAGTCCTCAGTTCTATTTTGGGGTATTTATACAGTGATTCCTAAATGCCTATTTCAACAATACCTAGGGTAACAAAATAAAGGAATTTTATGATTGGAAGGGACCTTATAATAATCTAATCCAAGAGTTATCTAGTCAAGTACCTACTGGGGTAGGTAGGTAAGATAAATGGGAGAAGGTGTCCTGGTGTAAGACAGTAAGAAATCATAAAGACTGGGAAGAAATGTAGAGAACAGGCTCTATCTAGGCAGGGCAAATACCACTCACTCCCAACTAATTGTTGCCATGGGGAAATTTAGGTCCAGTTTCTATCTTCCAAGAGGCATCAGATACATAGATGTTTATGTTGAAACTCCTAAATTTAAAAACATTAAATAAAAGCCAAACAAAATATAATTGCCAACTTTCAATCTATGAACCTGTGTTTAATCCAATACCTTCATTTAAGGCAATTTAAACTCAAAAGGTTTGTCTGAGACTGCAAAAGTAGCCAAGTGTAGGGGAAGGTTTTGTATCTTCTTTAGCTGTTTGGTGGATCAAAACAGTATTTTCAAAGTACTAAAACTAGGCAGGTGTTTTGCTTGGTTTGATTACAAAGAAGGAGTTTAGTCCCTGATGTCAACATACATTTGTGTTCCCTGTTTGGCTCATGTTAGTTTGGATTTGCTATCCCTACAATAGTCACAGCAAATGAAAAGGTTATCTTTCATTTATTTTATTTTTCCCCAGCTTTATTCAAGTATAATTGACAAACACAAATTTCATATATTTATAACACACAACATGATGTTTTGATATATGTATATATTGTGAAATGATTAAATCCAGTTAATTAACAAATCCATCATCTCACACAATTACCATTTTTTTGTGGTGAGAACATTTAAGATCTACTCTTAGCAGTTTTCAAGTATATAATACAGTATTCTTGACTATAGTCACCATGATGTACAATAGATCTCCAGAACTTATTCATCCTAACTGAAACTTTGTACAAAGGGTACCTTTTGAATGGCCTTTCTATATTTGGGGAAATTCCCACATTTTGTTCTCTGCCACCCCAACATGGAAGTCAGAGCTCAATTTCCCAGCCTTCCTTGCAATCAGAAACATGTAGGTGATTTAGGCTTCACCAATCAGGGAAGCTTACATAATACTTTGCCTCAGAAGAGAGCAGGAGAAGACCAACTCAGCGTGGGCTATATTTGGTGTCAGAGGGGTCCAGCTTTCAGGGCTGGCAAAGGACACAAGGTTGCCAAAAGTGGTGGTCATGATGGCTGCAGTAAAATAAAGTTCTTGGCAGCAATGCAAGTGTAGCAGCAAGTCATGAGTGGTGGCGGTGGTAACAGAGGTCGTTTTCTCATCAGACAAGTTCTACAGCCGAGTTCTGGGCACTGTTCCTACAATTCAGCCTCAAGCTTATTTCTCCAGCCCTTCCAAAGACACTATGAACCATCCAGGACCCTTTTAAAAAATTCCTTTTCTGCTTAACTAGCCAGAGAGGATTTTGCTTTTTAAAACTAAGCCCTCACCAATACAAACACCACCACCAGGTAGTGACAGAATCAAATCAAAGATCTCCATCTTTATGATTTGCAGGCCAGCATTCTTTCTATGACATCACATTATTTATATCTAATGCTTTTAGAAAGGTTCAAAATGTTGTTTTCAAAAATATATACTGAGGCTCCCACCTTGAAGATGGACTATGAAGACTGTCAAAGTATCTATTTGGTTCATGATAAGAGCCTATATTTGAATGCTTTGGGAATCTATTTGTATTTGGTTTTGCTTTTGTTCATATAGATTCATAGACTAGTGGCTTCCTTAAAAGATGTTAGACAGCTTACAATAAAAACTCCAGTAACAATGTACACAGAGTAATCCAAATAAAGACAGAGCAAAACCATATAAAGGGAGAGATAATTGTCCTAGATAAATCAGGATGAGATCATTACTGTGTTCTAAACACTAAATTTACAATCTGCTTCCTTGAAGTAAAGGACAGTAATAGGGTGGATTATATTAATGTTTCCCATCCTTGGTCCATCAACAATGTTTATTATTTTCCATCTTCATGGCCTCCAAGTTTTTAAAGAGTTTCTCTTCCAGCCTCATTTATTAAAGAATGTTTTGAATGTCCCCACCATGGGTGAATGTGTAGCTTATTGAAATACCGAAAACAGGATGTAGATTTCCATTACTATTGTCAGTGACATCAGCTTAAAAACACTGGGATAAAGGGTTTTCTTTTTCTGAGTAGCCATCATGCACTAGTCAGTGTGTTACAATAAGAACTTTACATACAGTATCAAATTTAATTATCACAACAGCTTTATGTAGTAGGTATTATTGTCCTTATTTTACAGATGAAAAAATTGTTCAGCACCTTCCCCAAGGCCACCAAGTTGGGAAATGAGACAGACGAGAGTTGGATCTGAGTTTTCCAAGTCCAAAACCAATGATCTGAGCTATTTAAATTATAGTACCTCCCTCAGGAAAAATTTTAGTTTTACAAGAGAGAAAATTTTCTCCAGGCTCTAAATCTTGGAGGGAATTTATTACATGGATGTTCACAGGAGAACTACTGACCCTGCAGTTGGTAACAGGAGTCTGAAAAGAAGCATGTAATACAATTCACTATGTTCACTGAGGCCTGATACACTGTGTTCTGGCGATATCTGGGAAAGACACAAGGGCGAACCAGGCATGGACCCTGCCCTCTGAGAGCTTCCCCCAGGTGGGGAGAAGAGATGAGCACACAGATAACCAAAATACACACAGGATGCCTGGGGTCGGGTGCAATCTCTAATGGGTAGATCAAGGCTTGAGGAAGTAGCCAGATGGAGGGACTGACCATATCTTCCCCAGCATTGGGCCCTCGCTGCTGCCGCTGCTGCTGCCTGTGGTTCAGAATCCAGGGCCCACACCAGGAAGCCCCACCCTGTCCCTGTTCCCAACTGCATGAAATCCTAGCCCCACCAAGCCTAGTCCTTGCCCTGCTCCCTGTTGAAATCTGCTCAATGCCAGGTATCCCAAGCCTCTGAGAAGGGCTCTCTGCACTCTTTCAGGTAACACTCAGCAGCTCTCATAGATGAATCTGACAGACTGTGAACAAAGGGTCCCAGAGAAATCAGTCCAGCCTAGAGGCAAAAGTGGTGACCCTATCATGGCAAAAGAGAAATGTTCCCTACCTAAATGAAAAAAGAAACCTTCCCTACATCTGTTTTTTGATGACCACCTGTCTCTACATTCCATCAGGTCACTTCTGGGCAAATATCTCAGGGAAGACGACACATTAATCCATTATCAACCATGATACCTTATCCAGACGTAGTTTATTAGCTCTTTGCCTTCAAGGTTTTCCTGAGAGGAGGTGCAAATCTCTGAGAGGAAGAAAGGCAATGCCCGGGGTTTGGACCACTTTTCAGAGGAGCAGGTCTGGGCTCTGAGGCCCAGGTGTTACCGACAGTGTGAGGTATCTAAGCAGGAGAGAGTATCAGGGTCACAAAAGTGAAACCCACAGGGCCTATGTTGCAATCCTGCCTCTGCCTGCCTCTACTCTTGTCTACCATTTCGATGCACAAATTTAAAAAGGGAACATTTTACAAGCGAATTATAAACCTACATTTTAAGAGTTTTAGATTGTCAGAGTCTGGAAAGGACCTCAGAGACCAGCTTATGGACAAAAGAGTGAGGTGCAGTGAGTTGCCCGAGTCACTTGGCTAGTGCAAGTCAGGCCTAGTTTTCCCTGATTTCCCTAAGTCAGAGCCAGATGGCCCTTCCCTGGTGCAAGGTAATCAATTATTTACTTGTTTGCTACAAGCTTTAGACTGAATGTTCCTTAAGAAATAGGACCATTCATTAAATTATTCAACAAACATCTATTGTACTTCGCAGGAGCCGATGTGGAGGCAGGGAAGTAAACAAGTAACAACTCAACAGGAAGCTACCAGTAATGTAAAGTATTCAGCACGGTGCGTGGCTCATAGTAAGTGCTCAATAAATGGTGGCTTCTAACAAAAGTATTCTTCTAGTGAGATGGAAATAAGGGGAGAGAGGTAGGCAAACTCACATGATACACTGATGCAGGATTTAGAGCAGAGGAATGATCCAATAAGATTTTAGGAAAGTCACTCTGGCAAAACTTTGGAGGATGAGAGTTAGGAAAAAGAGATCAGTTACACAGCTCTCCAGGGGATCCAAGTGAACAGTGATGAAAAGCAGAGCTGCAACAGTGAACTGGAGATGGAGAGAAGGGGAAGTTTCCAGAGGCAGTTTAAGAATTATCATTCAGCTGTGCACGGTGGCTCATGCCTGTAATCCTAGCACTCTGGGAGGCTGAGGTGGGAGGATCACTTGAGCTCAGGAGTTTGAGACCAGCCTAAGCAAGAGCAAGACCCTGTCTCTACTATTTGAAAATTCAGCCAGGTGTAGTGGCACATGCCTGTAGTCCCAACTACTCTGGAGGCTGAGGAGGGAGGATAGCTTGAGCCCAGGAGTTTGAGGCTGTTATGAGCTATGATGACGCCACCGCAATCTACCCAGGGCAACAGAGCAAGACTCTTCCCACCTCCCCCCCTCACAAAAAGTAGAATTCCAAAGTATGGGCAGGAGAGATAACAATAGGGGGGAGAAAAAAGACAAGGCAGACCCCTGGCCTGAGTATATGGTGGCCTTTACCATGATATAGTCCCCAAATGCAATTTTATGAAAGATGAAAATGAGGTCAATTTAGGGAAAGTTATTTTGAGATGCCTAAGGGACATCCTAGGGGGACATGTCCCAGAGGTATCTGGATTTCCTGGTCTGTAGTTCAGAAGAAAGGTCTGACCTTGAGGAACTAATATGGAGACATCGACCTACAGGTCAGAGTCAAAGCAGTGAGGGCTGAATAAAATCTATTGACTCAACTAGTACTTATTAACACCCTACTGTTTGCCAGACACTGTGGTAAGTGATAAGGCTAAAGCAGAAAACAAGAAAGAGAAGGTTTCTGCACTCGAAGAGGTTACATTCTGGTGAGGGGAACCAGAATACACATGAACACATTCACACATAAATAAAAGAAAAATATCTTTTTCTTAAAAGCAATGAGCAAAGAATTAAATTAGGATGTGATGTGATAGCGACATAGTTCCTTTGTCTTTGCACAGGAAAGAGTGTGAGAAGCAAAAGAGAGGGCTGAAGGCAAGGTGAACGGACCTGCATTTGTGGGCCAAGCACAGAGTGGTTGGCATCCAACACAGCACGTCATAGGGACCAGGACATTGGGGCTACTGGTCTACACTATCATTTGGAGGCCACACCAGCACCTCCAAACTAGAATGCCCAAGAATAACTCTAGTGGTTCATGATTTCATTCAGTGACCATGTATATGTATTGAGCCCAGAACTAGGTGTCAGGGATACTGCAGTGAACGGGACCATCAAGGTCCCTGCCCTCAGAAAGTTCACATTCTTATAGAAGACACACCAGCACACACACATGCACATCCCCCCTCCCCAAGTAAACAGATCTCTAAATAAAACTGCAAGTTGTGCTAAGTGTTGTGAAAAATATAAACAAGGGGCTAAGAATAACAGTGGGCAATCTACTTTAGATAGGGTAATCAGAGAAAGAAAGCTCCTCCGGGGAGCTGACATTGGAAATGAGTCTGAGAGTTTGCTGTGAGAAGGATGGTGCTGAGCGCATTCCAGGCAGAGGGAACTGTGTGCATAGGCTTGGAGAAAGGAAAGAGCTTGATGTGTTTGAGAAACCGAAAGACAGTCAGCGAGGCCAAAAAACAAGGCTGGAGACAAAGAAGTGATGACATTGGAAATACAAACAGAGTCACATCACTCGAGGCCCTGCTGGCTGCAGTCAAATGTTTGGATCTTATTGTGAAGACAACGGCGAGCCACTGAAGGATTTTTCAGGCCTGGTGTAATCTGATCTGATTTTCATCTTAAGGAATTTCTGGGATGGGGAGCTCTTTCTTTCTGAGCATGAAGTGCCTTAAGGCCACCCCTCCAAAAACACGGTGTGGCAGTCTTTTATCCCACCCACAATCAGGGTCAGGCCTCCATCTGCAGAGCAACTTTTCCTCCTTGGATCCACTGCCTGGTCTAAGTGCTTCCCAAAAAGCCCCATAAACTCACTAAAGTGTTTCCAATAGACTTTGTGAGAGTGTTGGGAGAATGGATGCTTTTGTAAAAGGACACAAAATAATAAAATGAAACCACTCCCTCATTTCTGATGGAAATTCCTTGTTTTCTCCTCCACTGCTTTCCATTAGCCTGCAGCCTGAGTAATTGTCCTTGCTCTTTACTCTGTCTCCATTTATTTTCCGAAATACCGTGAACATGTGTATGTGACTATGAACAATAACAAAGAACTATAAATTCTTATTGATCCCAGAAGGTTGGGAATTCTAAACAATAAAAATATGTCCTCTGACTGCTTCCCTCAAAAGAACATTTCGGAGATACAAAAGAGCTTTGTTAAAATAACAAACGCGCTCTTGGGACACTTTGGGCCTAATGGTGGGCTCCAAGCTACCAGGTAGTGATGGAATAGGCGACTGCAGACACTAAGTTGGAAAGACCTCCCTGCTACCCTTTCCTGGGCTCACTTCCTCATTTCTCAGCCCACATCTTGACTGCATCAGCTGAATATACTATATAGCTTTCAGCCACTGTTGTTTTCAGGAGCCAGAATTCTCAGCCTAAAGAGAAAGTCCCCTTTGTCCTCCATCCATTATTTAATTGACATTCTCCTGAACGCTCCATTCACTTTGTTTTCAGGCTAAGAAGTCTCACAATTGTACTAGACTCTGAATTTGAATTTCCCTGTGTTTCCACTGTTTGGAAATTTGCCTAGGTCAGCCAGTGGATAGTCCCAGAATTTGGCTTTACCTTAGAGAAAATCTTTATTGTTCATGATTTAATATTTCTAACTACCGTCATAAATTTTTCCCTTGATTCCTATATTTTTATGGTTTTCAGAATACACATATATGTGTGAACATACATATAGGCAGATGTATACATATCACCTTTGCTATGATCAGCAGTAAAATTTTCACTATCTTTTCCAACTTCATCACATTGCTAGGGAGATGTCCTTCTTTTGTCCCCTAGCATTTGAAGGGGTGCTCTAAGCTGCATTTTTTTTTTTCTGTCTTTCTCACTCAGATGTACCATTCCTGGCATTCCCCTGATCCTTCAACACCGTGATTCACAAGACAATGTGATCAACTGACTTTTTATGCTTTTGTGTCTCCTTTCCCACTTATAAATTTCTTTTATATGCAAATACACAAAATTTGCTATTATATTAACGGCCAAAGCTTGATCACAAAGTTAACATAGGTGCAAAGAAATGACAATTCCTAATAAAAAATGTAGGCAACTAATTAGGAAGCACTAGAAAAGAAATTGTTCTTTTTGTTCTTTGGACCTCTTTTGAGAGGAAAACAGATTATGGTTAGCAGATATGGCTTACCTGAATGCATTATAATCCACCATCATTGTGTGCTTACAGTCCGCAGCTGTAAATACTTGCTTGATTTCTATGGATTTTGATTCTTCATCTTTCACCTTTTGTAGGGCAAGTTCAAAGTTGCTGAAAGGAAACTATAAGGGTAAAATGAGAGGAAAGACATTTTTAAATATGCCTTAGACTTTGGGAGCCCAATCTTTCTGATGGTCAGCAAAGAGACTTCACACTGTGAGCCTGAAGTTAGTAGGCATGTCTTTCCAAAGAGACCAACACCAAGAAGACATGACTAGCTTTGTATGTCTTCCGTTAAGGTTTCTAGACAACAGGTCACATTAGCATAGGTCCCAGATCTGAGAGAGATGAGTTTAAGGGACAGTTGGCCACAGATGTCAGAAAACCAACCCTGCTTCCACCTCAGCCTTCTCCCTGTAACCTTAAGACATTGGCCCAATATGTTGGGAGACCCTAATGGAGAGAACAGGGATTTAAAGTTGGATAAGTGGACTTCCATTTTCTCTAGACCTTTAGAATGGGCCCTTCTGGAACTGCTGGCCATTAGGTGATGCAATGATCAGAGCAAGGATGAGTGCCAAAGATCCACACAGGCATTGTACATTCATTCTCTGTGCAGTCCACTGCTCTTGTCTCCTATCCTGTGATTGTTTTTTGACTTAGTAAGAATATATCTCATTCCATCCAGTAGAGCATAAGGTTGTAAATAATTACAGCTAAGAGTTCAAAAACGAAAAGACAAAATTTTTAAATGAAAACACTGATGGTAATTTAGTATAAAGCTCCCTCTCTTCCACCAGAAAATGTTCCAGGTGGTTTGGCACCTATCAAAGGCCCCTACTCCCCTGCCATCCCCCACACACCTTTTTTTGCATTTCCTTTCATCTATTTGCATGATAGGATCTATTAGCCTTTTTAAAAAGACTCTTCAGACTGATATTAAAGAGTATATTAATCTTTCTCTGCTTAGAATGTGCTTGTTAAGGATAGTTTTAAAATCATGCAGTTTTCACTTGGGATGCTGATACCAGATAATGTCCTATCCTGCTTTTATTGTTCTGAAAGGAGAAAAGTCCTTTATATCTTATATTCATGCTATACATATTTTACATTAAGGTATAGGTTCACCCTCTGTTTGGAAATAGAACCCTAATATGCAGTAGCTACAGTGAGCTTGCTACTGGCCACATAGAGCTAAGCATTTCACACGCATTATCATATCTCATTTTCAAAGCAATTCCATGAAATAGGCTCTTCCATTTCAAAGAAGATGACATTGAAGCTTGAGGAAGATACATGTCTAAGGTGACTCGGCTATTAAGTGTGGAGTCAGGTTTCCAAGCCAGGTCTGCTGGTCTCCCGAAATCTAACTGCCCAATTATTGAGTTTCTCACCTGAATTCAGTGTTTTCAAATAGCTACTGGTTCATGGTTTTATGATAACCTGAACCGCTAACACTACAAATGGAGAGACGTTGTGGCAGCCATGGAGGGTGCTGCCCAGGCCTCCTGTCAAGAGAGACCCTGTGGAGAAGAGCATTGTTTGCTGATAGCCTCCAGCTGCCACACCTTCCGGGTCCGCATTGAGTTCACATGCAGTGTCCCTGCCGAGGCCACCCTCTCCCCAGGCTGTTCCTACCTGATGACAGAGCACAGTGGTGGGGGGTGGGGGGGACTAGAGCTAGGCCACTCCTACCTGACAGGGACCTCTCTGATGGGCAGTCTATGCTCTGGTGCTCCCCAAGGGCCTGAGAGGAGCTTCCTCAGAACTGCACTGCTGGCTGAGGCTCTCCTTTCCCACCCCTCCTTCTTTCCCCTCTCCCTTCACAGAAGACAGACCTGCCTCCCAATGTGAAGGCTCTCCAGCCTCCTCCTGGTCTCTTCCCTTTTTCCTCTTTAGCCTTAAGAGGTGTTTCTCCCAACACATCTCCTACACAGCTAATTCTGTCTTGGCATCTGCTTCTTAGAGGACCCAAACTGATATGAATGATGTGATACACTCAGAGAGACTGATCTTAGCAACATAACTCCGGGCATTTTATATATAAATGAGATAAAACTGGTACTAAATGTTTATAAATGGGGTATAAATATTACTTATAGATTTTTAAAATAAATTTTTCCAGATAGAACTTTTAATATTCAGCAATGATTCCCAAATATACATGTTTGTATACTGAATCGGTCCACATTTAAAATCAAGATTTTATCAATATGCTATTTTTACTGAACAGTATCTTCATGATAGCACTTTCAGTAACAGTACCCATCTGCCATCTTATTTCAAATTAAAAAAAAAAATCTCTGAGCTCACTGTTGCCAATTTCTCCTTAAATTCTTATTTAGGCCTTAGGTGGCTACTGTTATAAGAAGTTGCAATCCCAGCAACTATTGGGTTCCCTTGGGGTTTCTGTTTGTTCGAGTCTTGGCCTTCTTTGCTGGCCTCTGCCAATTAACTGGAACGGCACAGTGTGTGGCACCAGATTTTCTTCCTTTCCTATAGTTGTTTAATTTCTTTCTGAAAACATTGTTAGCATCAGCAGAAAACCCAGGAAACTTGATTCAACCCTGGCCCTGCCTCCTGCCTGTGCCTGGAATCCGTGATGCTGGGTGGCAGAGAACCCAGCGTGTAAGCAAAGCAGACAAGGACCTGGCCTCTGTGATGGGACCTGTGGCCAAGTCACACGGATCCATTATTCATGCCCACATGTGTGAATGCACAATGTAAAACCCGTGGCAAGAGGAAGAAGAAAAGGCCTTAGAGAAGGAAAAACACAGATTGCAGAGGGCTGAAAGGCAAGTCAGGAATTATACAAAGTAAATTCACCTTATCTGAATTCTTCTCCATGTAGTTTAAGGTGTACTCGTCAGCATTGAGCAAAAGAAATAGGTAGCCATTGATATTCACTGTGGCTCCAACGTACAGCTCCTCAGCCTTGATATATTCTGATAGTTCACTTTTAAAGATTTCTTGTCCAGGCTTCTTAACACGGCTTCTTTTCAAGAACTTCCCACCAGTAAGCCCTATAGAAAAAGGGAAAAGTTCATGAGTAGCCTTTCTTCTTAAGAGAACCATCTGACTTACCTTCAGAGTTACTTCGTCTTCAAACAGACTATACAACTTACCTGTGAACTCAAATTGCCTATTATTCTCAGATGTAAGGGAAAAATGAGGCAGTGGTGAAGAAATAAGACTTCCTAGGTGAACGCGTTCAAGAAAACAACAGAATAGCATTGCAGCCTTTTCTTTCCTCTCTCTGCTCCCTTCACAGTGCAATAAACACTTGGCAAGGACCCGCTATATATGCCCAGCAGCATACTGGGAGTGTGGGACATTAGGAAGATATTTATCTTTAGAGCAGGTTTTGAACAGTACCAGTTAGAAAATTCCTCATCTGTGCTTATTTTCACCTTTTTGTTCCAAACTATGTCTTACTGTAAAAGAGGTTACTTAAGTGTTTGAAGATAACTATGGGAGTCCTCTTAACTTTTTACCCCCCACAGGTAAAATATCTTTGCTTCTTTTAGTAATGCCTCATATTTCTTACTTTTCCAGAATTCTCAACATTTCGTCTGTTCTCTCCTGGGCATTATTTGTTTTTTCACCTCTAGGAAAGCAGTGAGCAGAGTTGAACAGGGGACTCCAGTATCTTCTGATACTAAATTGAAATCTACAGACCTATGAAAACAATCTGAGATCAAATGAGCTTTTTGTCAGCTTCATCCAACTCTTCCTACCACATGCAGAAACCATAGGTGGTGGAAAGACACAGGCTTTGGAGTCAAATAGAGCTGCATTCCATCCTCGCTCTCATGCTTGCTAGATTATCTTTAGGAGTTAATCTCTCTGAAACTCTGTGAATTCTTATTAGTAAAATGGGAATAAAATTTGTGGGGGCCATGAAAATGTACCTCTAAGATCACCTGTGGTGGGGAACATAACTGATAGAAGGTCCCAGCTGCCATGTTCAGTAATCTATCCTTGGGTGTGTGCCAAGGTCACACTTCCCATAGGCTGCTGCAAACAGATGACTAAGCAAGGCAGGGATACTAACACAGGCCCACTCCTGCAAGACAAGGTCTCCTCCAACTAGCAACTTGGCCTTAAGGACTCTCCATCAGCCTTGCCAAAACTTTCTAAGAATTTCACCGCAGTCCAAGACTCCCCCTTCCTTCCTCCCCTCTGTCCTTCACAGGAGTCAGACCTGCAGTCTCCTGGCCTCCTTTGGCTTCTTCCATATTTTCCCTCAGCAGCATTTCCCCTAATAAATTTCATGCACATTTAATCTTGTCTCAGCATTTGCTTCTTGGAGGACCTGGTATTTAACCTCATAAGGTTCTTGTAAGGATAATATTAGGTTATCAATCATAGCTGCCCTTACTACTAGTAAGCTGGTAGTTGATTATTATCACCCTTTCTGTCCTACACATGCTGCAATTTGCTTGGCAATATTCTCCCCATTCTAGATGTATAGAGTTGATTTTTTCACCTATAAGAGCCTGTCTTATAGTCATCCCTATTCGACATCCTATTTTAAGATTTGATCTATTATTCAAATCACCGTGGAGCTTGACTTAGTTATACAAGTTATTTATTACTCATTGGTATGTCAAGTGGCCCATATCAGTTCATAGGAGCTGATTGTTAAATTTTCAAAGATTTTACAAGCCAGTTTTTAAACTGTTGACCATTTGACATTGGCCACGGTTGGGGTATTCACACCATGGAAATTGGTACATAGTACAAATCAGGGCTTGTAAAATTTTTTCAAAGAACTGGTTAACCAGCACATCACTCATTATTTTTCCCAAATGTGTGTCTTCAGCACAGATAAAAGTATTAAACATGCTGAGACAAAGAACAGAGTCCTATAGTTCCACGCTTTGGTAAGTCAATGGCTGTGCTCAGCAATGGCTATGGTATTGGCACACTGCAGGAAGGAATTCCAAGGATCTAGGTGCTGGATCCTTGGCAACAGCCTCAACAGACAAAAGGGTCAGAGAAAGGTGGACCCCGAAAATTGTATTTGTATATCTGAAATTCCTGTCTTATGTAATAGTCAAGCAAGATATTTGTAAGCAGGACTACTATCAAGAGTACAGACTTCCTCTTGGCTTGCTGGCTGTGAGTGGGACTAGTGGTAATCAGATCATGATATTGAGGCCCTTGGATTCCATAGAGGTGTTTCTGAGGCTACAGAGGAAGAGAGGATAGTAGCAAAAAGGGTCCCCCGGCCCTGAGCCAACCAAAACTGTTTTTCTTTTATCATTTTATAAGTTTGGGTTCCCATTTAAGACATCTTTGTAAAAAGAACTCTATTGATTAAAAAAAAAAGAAAGAAAAGAAAAGCCACTATTATAAATGATCTAGACTACAAAATCAGATCATATTCCCTAATTTTCAAAATGAAGAGACAGTTAAACATTCTCAGGAAAATTACTATGAGAGGTGTATTTCTTACCTGAATTCTCCTCTATAGGTTCAAACACTTGTATTGTGTCATCACTGAGAAAATATGAAATAACAAACAGTCTGTCCACATCAGCACATTTGTCTGTGACTAGTTTTGCAAAAAAACGAAGTATATTGCCTACATCGCCATAGCTAAATGGAAGAGAAATGAGAGTTATGCATTATACAAGTAATCTTCCACACATTATATATGTAAAAAAAAGCCTGCAAAAGGTGTTCTATGGTTTTAATATAGTGGCATAAACTCTCTGAAGTGAAAAAGTTCAGCCATCTTCTTACTAAGGTTCTAAATCTAAATGCAGAGAAATTTTCTGAGCATATTAAAATACCTCTGATTATTTCTTTTTTTTTTTTTTGATATAGAGTCTCACTGTGTAGCCCTGGCTAGAGTGCAGTGTTGTCACCATAGCTCACAGCAACCTCAAACTCCTGGGCTCAAGTGATCCTCCTGCCTCAGTCTCCCAAGTAGCTGGGACTACAGGTGTGCACCACCACACCCAGCTATGTTTTTCTGTTTTTTGTAGAAACAGAGTTTTGCTCTTGCTCAGGATGGTCTCAGACTCCTGAGCTCAAGTGATCCTCCTGCCTTGGCCTCCCAGAGTGCTAGGATTACAGGCGTGAGCCACTGTGCCTGGCCAAAAATATCTCTGATTCTTTGTATGTCCCAGGTAACACATTGGGAAAATGTTTCCAAAACAAATGTCACATACACACTGCTCAAAGCAGCCACATTAACCAATTTTTCTCTAGTGACAAGGTTGGCCAATAATCACAATAATCAAGTCAGAAAGAAATGCAAACACCTAGCCCTATTGCCCAAGAAATCTAGAAGGTGTGTTCTGCCCATGCCTGGGGCCACTTCCCCTGTTCACCACCCACTGGTTCATGCCCACTGCCTCTCTGTCTTCTAGCCCACATCCTCCCCTCCCTGACTCATTCCTGCAGCTCAGCTCCCCAGCATCCCCCAACTTCCTTCAAGGGAAAAATTAACTTTCCCTTTCAAATGCTATAATGAATATTATAGACCTGCCTTTTTTTTAATAGCACTTATCACCCATACTGTAAGTAGCCATTACAAGTCTGTTTTCTGAGGACAAGGACTGTGTCTTATTAACCATTATCTAACATAACAGTTTTTACATTATAAACACTCAGTAAATGTTTGTAGGAAGTTGTTACAAGATCCATATAGGTTGGAATTTGCACTTAAAATTCTATGCATGAATTGAACAGTCTAGAAGGCTGAAGAGGGGATGGATCAAAGTCTAGATTGAAAAGTTTCCAAAGTTGATTGCCTGGTCACTGAAGAAATTAATTTATGATCTGTCAGCAGAAGCATGTCCATGGATATTAGCTAGGGAAAGGTGGACTTCGTGACAAACAATAAACCCTTGGGGAGGTCTTTGATCACCAAAAGCGTTACCCCAAGGAGGCAAACAGGAAAACAAACCACATCCTCTGTCACTTTCCTGTCCTGTCACAATTCTAAGCAGAGAGGTCCTCCCTTGAAGACTCTCCTATGCTGGAATGTATTATTTCCTTGTGTTCACAGCGATAAACAACAAAAGTATTTCTGATTTGCAAAGGCAGAAAGTGCTTTTCTCCACCCCGTTCTCGGATTGGCCAAGAAGCAGGGCCAGGCTTGAGGCCTCATGTGAGAGGGAGTGCAGCAATTTGGAAGGTTCACCCCAGAACAGCCCTGGAAAAACAGCCAGGTCGCCATAGATCTGTTTTCTTAGTGCCTAGTTCCCAGGTTTCAGACAGACCTCATATAGCACTGGGTACAGCTATACCTTGTCAACCATCTTCTCTGGTACATAACTGGATTTATAAGTGACAATATCAAAACAATAGTTTTGATAGCCACCTCCCCCATGAAAGACCCATAACCTTTCAGATGACTGAATTATTATTGAAACAAGTGAGTGAGCTCTAACCTCAGGGCAAATGAATACTACTGTAAATTGAACTTCTTACAAATTACATAAATTTGTAAGTGTATATGTTAAATGTGGGTTTTTCACATATTCAGTATGCCATTTTTTTCACCTAATTCTAGTGTTCTGAAAATCTCATCAATCAGGAATATAATCTATTCAATAAAATCTTTAGACCAGCGGTTTACAAAGTTTATTGTGTATAATGTCACCTGGGGAGCTTGTTAAATATACAGAATCAGGACTCCCACTCCCAGAGACATAGACTCAGTAGTTAGCTTGCATCTCCAGAAACCTGCATTATTAATAAGCACCCCAAGGGATTCTGATAAGGTAGTCCCCAGGGAACACTTTGAGAAACACTGCAAGTATCTTCAGATATTTCCTTGACTAATACACTAATTATCAAACTTCTCAAAACACTCTTTTTAATCACAGTACTCCCCCCTCGAGCTGACCACCTACTTACACCTCCTGTACCAACTCTAATGTTCCACCCAACTTAGTACTATATTGATTTGTACTCTTGGCTGGTTTTTTTCCCAAAATATGTTTATTCCCATTGCCCCAAAACAAATTATAAATTCCTAGGTCCAGGAGCCACATTTTAACTTTTATCTACACACAACCCAGAGTTATCTATAATCACTGCCTCGAATTCTTCTCCCATTTTCCCTTCAATCCACTTCCATTAGGTTTGCTCTACCTAAATTCCTCTTGTAGAGGTCAACAGTGATTTCCACAATGCCAACTCCAATGTTTTTTTGTCCACATCTAGCTTGACTAATCATCAGCAACTGGCACAAATGATCACTCTTTCTTCTGTAATACTCTTGTTTGGCTTGGCTTTCAGGATCTTACATTCACTTGGTTTTGTCCCTACTTCATTTGCTCCTTTTTCATTTCCTTTGTTGGTTCCTCCTCTTTCCCCCCTGCCTCTCAATCTGGGGTATCCCAGAGTTTACTCCTTGGTCATGCTCTTCTCCATATATGTTCACTTCCTACATGGTGATCTCATCCAGTCTCAAGTCTTGAATACAGTTTGGCATCATGGCTTTAAATACCACGTACATGCTGATGACATACACATTTATATCTCTAGCTCACACCTCTCTCCTGAACCCCATACTCACACATATATACAACTGCCTATTCACCCATCTAATATCTCCATTTGATATGTAATAGACATGTCCAACTTAACTGGTACTAAAACTGAACTTGTGCTCTTGGCCCAAACTTAATCTTTCTACAGTCTTACACATCTCAGTGGATGGCAACTCTATTCTTCGGTTCCTCAGGCAAAATCCTTGAGAGCATCCTTAGCTCCTCAATTCTTTCACATCTCATATACAATCCGTCAAGAAATCCTATTGGCCCTACCCTCAAAATATTTCCAGAACGCACTATTTAATTTCATCACTTCTACTGCACTCACCCAGATCTGAACTACCACAACTTTTCTTTTGCACTATTGCACTAGTCTCTTAACTAGTCTTTCCTTAACTGCACTGGAGTGACTCTTTTAATATGTAAATCAGCTCAAGTCACTTCTCTGCTCAAATCTCCCAATGGCCCTTTATCATTCAAAGTCAAAAGCATCCTTGTAGGGTGGGTGAAGTGGGCTCATGCCTATAATCTTAGCACTTTGGGAGGTGGGAGGCTTAGGCAGGAGGATCACTCGAGGCCAGGAGTTTGAGACCAGCCTGGAAAACATAGTGAGACTCTGTCTCTACAAAATAATAATAATAATAATAATAATTAAAAAATTAGCTAGGCATGGAGGCATGTACCCATAGTCCTAGCTGAGGCTAGGAAGATCACTTGAGCTCAGGAGTTGGAGGTTGCAGAGAGCTACGGTTGCGCCACTGCACTCTAGCCTGGGCGACAGAGCAAGACCCTATCTCTGAAAAAAAAAAAGAAAAATAAAACGTGTTCTTATAATGGTCTACAAGGTCCAATGTGATCTGGTCCCCCATTCCCTCTCTCATCTCATCTCTGTGTGCTCTGCCTTTTACTCATCTACTCCATCCATGTCGGCCTCCTGGATTATTCTTGCACATCCAAGCATGCTTCTTGCTTAGGGTGTTTTCACTGACTGTTCCTCCTGCCTGGAACACATTTCCTCTCCTCAGTAAGATCCACCCAGACCATACTATTTAAAATTGTGACTGGGGGTTTTCCTTAGCCCCACACTCCCGGTTCCCCTTTGTTCTTTTTATAGCAACTTAATACCTTCTTTGTTTTTTCCATGGCACTTAACACCTTTTGTATACTACATAATTTACTTGCATATTATATTTATCGTTTGTTGTCTACCTCCCGCAACTAGAATGTAAGTTCTGTGAGGGGAGCCTCGTGTCTGTTTTGTTCACTGACATATCCCAAGCACCTATATCAGTGCTTGGCACACAGCAGAAACTCAGGAAACATTTGTTCACTAAGAAAATGACTGGCTCACCTGGGGCTCTATACCTACTTAAAACCTCAAAAATAGCTGGAGCTACAGAGTCTTATGGTTGGAAGACACATGAAGGCTTATTTTTATTGATGGGGAAAAACTTTTCAAAGAGGGAAAAAATGACTAATGGGGACAGCAGATGGACAATAACTGAAACAAGTCAGAGACTACAATTCAATCATGAATTTTTAGATTCTATATGGTTATGAATAGCACAAGTCAGGGATAATAACTTTCCCGGTGTGAAGTCATCTGTCTCTTCTTTCCATCATTGAGAACTGGATGAGTGAATGTTTATTCTTATTTATTCACTTATTCATCCATTCCTGTTTCTTATTGGGCAAAATATTTATTGAGCCCCAAGTATGTTGCCAACACTGTTTTAACTCTTAGGGAAGCAATAAAACCAGTCCCTGCCCTTAAGGAGCTCTTGATCTAGGGGTAGTCCACAAATTACATAAATCAGTAATTATCATGCTCTGTGACAAGTACAGGTTCTGTGGCAAGAAAGGTGAACTCCAAAAGTCAGATTTTCCTGGGTTCAAATCCTGGTTCAACTAAAAATTAGCTGTGTGAGCTCAGGCAAGTTGCACAGCTTCTTTGAGCCTCAGTTTCCTAATGTTAAGAATGGGTGCAATAATATTATCTACTTTCCAAGGTTGTTTTGAGGATTAAATGAGATCGAATACTGTAAAGTAGTTAGTACACAGTTACCACTAATTGTTTATCATTATTAGTAATATTATTATTAGAGGTGTAATCAGCAGAGTATTGTGGACACACAGAGAATGAAGTAACTAATTTTAGCCTGGTGCAGCAAAAAAGATATTATTCTGGTTCATCCAAGTCAAACTAGATAATTTGCCCAGCAGGCCACCATAATGATGTCTACCCAGGCAATAAAGAAGGTCTTTATGTCCATCAAAAACCTCATATGCTTTAATTTGAAACTATTAATATTTCCTCCAATAACTCACAGTAGATTAATATTAACCTCATAACAACTATAGCACCCAATACATTTTTAATAGCAATATATATAATTGATATATACCATGTACAATTTCATGTTTCTATTCACATTTTATTTATATTAAGAAACTGTTCTTTGTATGCTTTGTGAGAGCATCTTCCTTAGGTTCTCACAGTTTTAAAACCTTGGGTTATTTAAACTCATGTGTAAGTCTCCAGCTTTATGTGCTAGTTACTATGGAAACACGGTCACTGTGTAGGAGGAGCTTGAGGGAAGTGTATTCCTGGCACAGAACGAGCAGTGGACAGAAAGAATGAAATCAGAGACATTTGTGCCTATATCATCATCCTCCAGCCACAGCAGCATGACAAGAACATGGAATACTGTCTATAGTCAGTGTTCTGTGGGCAAGTTTACACAGTGTAGACAGAAAGAAAGACTAAGTCAACTACCCACAAAGAACTATTTTCCCCTGGGTTCCAGAAGCAACACCCTGGATAATATTTCATCTTGTTTACTTGTAAGAAAAACTCCCTCTCCTTTTACAATAGGGACATTCTTCCTGCCCACCTCCTTCGGGTGGCTGCTCTTAAAAACAGCAGTTAGTGAAAAGTGTCCATCAAAAATCCTACCCTGGAACCTCATCGTAAACACTGTTTTCGATAAGGGAGGATGAAGTATAAGTTGATGTCCCTCTTATGTGATCAAAATCAGTGGTTTTCAAACACTGATGTGCCTCAGAATCCCATGGAGGGCTTGAGAAAACAGAGTGTCGGGACCTATCCCCAGAGTTTACTGTCTCAGTCTGTTTGGGGGGAGGCACAAGAATTAGCATTTCTAACAAGTGCAGGACCACACTTGGAGAAGTATCATTTCTCAAACTTAAAAATAAAACACTAAAGTGCTTAAAAGTACAAGATTATTTCTTGAAAAACAAAGGACATCATACCATAGCAAAGGCAGACATTTAGACATTCTATATAATTCTTACTAATAGATTTTCACCATTGTTACAGAAATAGCACAACTATTGTTCTCTCTCTTCAAATGTTCTCCAACAGCATCTGACCCTATTCAATTTTATCAAATTCAGGATGCCATCTTTTTCTTCTCCTTCTCCTTTATCGTTTTTTCTCTCCAGGATCTCTCTATCCATCATCTCCCCACACAGGACTGCAATTTTTAGCCTTCATCCTATTCAAGCATCTGGAACATTTCCTCACCACATTTCCCCCAATTTCTTTCTCGAGGGCCTGCTCTCCTGCAGAAGTAAAAAGTAGCCATGGGCACTGCTTGCATTCTATATGCATGACTCAGGAGCAGATTTTTCCTCATGTGTATTACGAATACTTTTGAAAGACCATCGTTTAAAATTATATTCAGCCATGTGAGAAATCTTTGGTTACTGAACTCAACCAACTTCCCAAGTGAAAACAACAACATTAATCGCCAAATAATATTTTGAAAAACACTTACAAATCATTGAACTCTCTACAGCAGGAGTTGGCCAACCATAGTTGGTAGGCCAAACCCAGCTGGCCACCTGTTCTTGTGTGGCCTTTGAGCTATGAATGGTTATTACATTTTTAAATGGTTGGAAAAAAATCAAAAGAAGAATAATATTTTGTGATATGTAAAAATTATGTGGAATTCAAATGTCAGTGTCCATAAAAAAAGTTTTATTGGAACACAGTCACACATTTGTTTATGTTCTGTCTATGGCTGCTTTCATGCTACAACAGCAGATCTGAGTGGTTGTGACAGATACCGTATGGCCCACAAAGCCAAAAATATTTACCATCTAACCCTTTAATAAAAAGCTTACTGACCTCTACTCTACATCATTTTCTAGGTACCATCTTCAGGAGACAGATAACAGATAGGTAGATATGGAAAAGTGACATAGATTGGGGATAATATAACTTTAGGGGCCTCCAGATGACACATTAAAATAAGCACTCAAGTAAGAACCTTAAATACTTGCATGTTAACCAACTTCATTAAAAAGCTATAATAACGTCTCCCTGGACTTGAAATTAGATGAGTTACATGACATCTGTTTCATCATGAGAACTATGTTATAAACCCCAAATGCATTTGGGAAAAATTGGATGAAAATCATGGTTCCCTCAAGCACCTGTCTTCTTCCACGAACTTCTTGAAGTTCTTCTTATGTGGTGTGGGTATGAGGCCTATGCAGGAGCGGAGAGAATCCTCTTCAGAACCAAAGCCAGTATAAGGTGGAAATTTCCTTTCTATTTTTGGAGGGGGAGGAGGCTTGCATTGAATCGAGGTAAAGTTCTCTATAACAAAACAAAGGCAAAGAAAACATCAATATTTTTTTTTTGCCCTGATTAGGGCTGTTTTGAAAGGTTTGTTATGTTTTCAAGATGAACATGGAGACCTTTGTAGACTATTTTAAACTCTTTCAAACAAAACACAGCAAAATCCTGTGAGAGTAGGTTTCAATCATGTTTACAAAAACCACAAAGCTCACTTAATAATTGCCATTGGTTCAAACGGGGGTAAAAAAAGGAATCTGTCAAATAAGTAAACATTTATCATTTGTCATCACATCTCTATTTTTGAATATTTTTTGTTCTTCTCTACTTCTTCAATAATATGAAAATTCAAACTTGAAACTTTATGCCACCCATTCCACATTTTAACCTGTAATTTAGCCCTCTCCTATCTCAGTCAACACTCACTAATAAAATGCTTTTCCAAACAGGACTGACTCTTGACTATCCACCTTCACCCTTCCCCATCCACCATCTCCAGCACTCACTTTTTGAGTTTTCTTCCTTGCCGCCAACTTAACTCCAGGTCATGGCACTTCACTATCTAGTTCAAAAACAAATCCAAAAACAAAACTTCCTTCTTCTCACCAGCCACTGCTGTAGGTCACTCTTGTTTTTGCCCAAGAAAAGATTACAATCATACTCAAATGCGATGAAGCGAACAAATGAAACAAAACCAAAAAAATTAACACAAACTTTTAAAATAGCCAACTGCCTACTCTCTCAAAGGGAGTGCTAAGTGGTAAATGCTGTTGATTTTATTTATTCACTTATCATCTTTGAGGAAGGAGAGATGGAAAGAGAGCTGGGAATATATTTGTAATAACCCAGGAGTTTTTAGGTACTCATGTGCAAGGCTGTGCAATCTCTGAGAAGCAACTGTGCTCCCTAGAGCAAATAACATATTCACCTGATCTATCCAAGTCATTGTGCTGCCCCCAGCACAAATGGCAAAGAAGATGTCAGGATCTTTCTTAAAACAAAACAAAAAACAAAAAATCCCCACAGAATCCATCTTTTATTGCTTCTCCAACCTTGAGTATAACATAGGTGTTACCATTTGTGAATGAAAGGAGTTCCACATAAGCAAAGATGTCCTTTTCCACTGCAAAAGTTCTAACAGAAGGAAGAGTACAAATTTTAATGCACACTTCCATAAAAGAAAATGTGTATCAATTTGCCACCCAAGACAACCTAACTCTTAACATTAAGGTGGTTTCTTTTCTTTTCTTTTCATTTTTTTTTTATTGTTGTTTGGGAGGCCATTTCTAACTCTGATTTGAAAACATTTTCAGGTTTCACATTTCCTTAGACTTCCTAGCAGCCTTTGTGTGAAATTTCCCCAAGCATAATCCCCAAAAGAGTATTGTTCTATCCTAAGAGAAACTGCTCATGGCAGCCATGTTGACAAAGAGAACACCATCAGATATTTCTCACTGGCTCAGTGAAAGGAGGCAGCCAGTATGCTGGTACAGAAGTGACTTGTGAGCCTCTCCTATTGCTATTTTTGTGGTGATTAAAGAAAAGTCTTGGGAATAAAGAGGAAAGTTCAAATCTTGGAATTAGGCAGAATTGCAGTATGGTATATCATTGCCAACCACTATATCAAACACACCACTGTTTGGTACCTTCATTTCAGGAACAGCAGCCATGGCAGGAGAGTTCTATGTGATTATTAGAAAATTGGGGAAGGAGTAGTTTCTTACAACAGGGGACATATACATACTATTCTACATACCAATCTGAGAAGTCTAACCAAAAGAGGACACGTATTGAATCGCAAAGTAATTAAGAATACGTTCTACACTTCCCCCCAAAATTACAGGTTTTATAACACAGTGTTGTTTCCTCAATCACATAATTTTTGTAACAGATTTAAGTAACAAAAGAACCAATTTAGAGTTTTCCTCTGCACCCACAGTGCCATCTAGTGTATAAAAGCTGAGAACTGTTCCCCTCCATCACGCCCAACTTTTATAACATCACATACATCTTCCTGGAAACCCTAGCTCAAGATCCAACTTTAAATCACATTTCTCTGGGTAATTCACATACATTCAAAAAGCTTTGGACTTGCATCTGAATGCCAGGTTTCCTGACTTTGGTTTTCCATCATCCCAGCATCCTGCATGTTTCTGGTATTCACAAATATTTATTGAATAAATGAAAAAGAATACATTTTTGTACAAAACATCTTCCCCAAATGTCTTCTTAAACTGGCTCTCTGAGATCCTGAGACATATCTGTCTTTCAAATGGTCTATTTTCTCTAATTCCAAGTAACTTGTAAAAACACATAAATTAAATGCCTACCCATGATTGACTAGATTCCAACAAATTGGCAGAAAGATGATGTATCTTTAAGAGGAGTCTTAATGCTCCTTCACGGTGATTTTCTATTCACCATCTCAGTTGGAAGCACTACTGGGAAAAGCCTTCAATTACCTCCAAATTCATCTCTTCTGTTCTAGAACCTAGAGATGGATCCAGGTTTGGGGAGGCCTGAAGCTTATACAATTTGGGCAAAGCTCTTCAAGACAAAGAATGCCAAATTATTAAGACAAAATTAGGCTAGGGCTTTGGTCTGGGGCCCACACAAAGGAAGAACCCTAAAGATTAAGCTTCATTAGCTTCAAGGTAAATCCACCTGTGCTTGTACTCAACACCCAGGCCAAATGATTTCAGTGAAACCGAAATTAGTGAATCACATAATGTTAGGGATATAAAATCCTTAGGAATCCTCTAATCTTCAACCATATTCACTTTATAGGAGAGGTAAAAGAAGCAAAATTGTTAGGTCCATCAAAGCCATATGGTGAGACCAGAAGCCAATTCTATTGTGTTGGTGCAACTTAGGGTGGCCAATTTGTTCAAATGATCATTAAACTCTCATCTTGGACGTCCTACTGCATCTAATACCAAAAGTTCAGAGATGGCCAAAAACGACTCCACAAAATTAAAGATGCTTTAAGATTTTTGTTCAACCCTAATCTAAGTACAACCTAATAAGTGTTCAAAAGCAATGGGAATGAATGGTCTAGTTACTAGTTTGGTTATCCGAGCCCCTAAGAATCAATGATAAGAATGTTCTATAAACAAAGAAATAATAACCCAAGGCAGAAATTTCTAGGTAAGAACAGTTTGCATTCAAATCCCTGCCCCTTTAGTGAAAGAAACACCTGCTGGACGCCCTGGAGCCATTTCCAACCTTCATACTATAGGAAAGACCGACAGACCTCCATCTGCCAGTTCGTGTTCATTCACATAAAATAATGAGGGCGTGACATGCTACAGCCCAGCAGGCAAGCCAGGGCCAGTGGGATGGCAAAGCTGCTGCTGGAGGGGTCACACTGCACTGTTATATGAAAGAAATCTGTGGAATCGCCTTCTCCTTAGAATTCTTAAAGGCATAAAAGAATCTCATCTTTTTAAGAGATTGGGTTTTACACAGGGGCTCAAATGTTTCTTGGAATTCTACCAAGCCCTCCACTTCTACATAAATAGTATAGAAAGATTATCCATGTACCATTCTTGGGACCGTGGCCAACTCTTTCTCTTTGTCTGCCATTTTTTCTCCCCTAAAATATGCTGGGGTGTCATTAGGTAGGAGAAGGTACTAAAGCACCAAGGCTGCATACTGCATTAGAAATCTCTCCCTGGCTTCCTGCTGGAGAAGTCCCCAGCTGTGGTGTTGTCATTTGTCAGCTCCTTCCTGTGTGCTGCACAGTGGAGACGCTTACGTTTTTGACTGACCACAATTATTGACAAGGGAGAAAATGTGACCATAATTATTGGCAGAACCACAATTATTGATGAGACTTTATCCGGGTTTGAGCTTCAAAGATATCAAAACATAATGCATAAAATTTAGTCTTATGAATTTTAAGGACCAAATTATAAACAAAATTAAAATGCCAGAAATAACTCTATTTAAATAACATTAAGTATATTAATTTAACCTTACCAAAAAAATCAGGAAAAGCAAATGTAAAGATTATCAGAGAATACAGATTCACTTCCCTCCACCTCATCATAGATATTATATAATTTCCAGTCTTTAGTTACATTAAGTACACTGTTGTAACTCAAGCAATATTGTGTAATAATAGTGTCTGTTAAACAGGATATTTTAACATATGTTATGAGAAATATAAAAAGTCAGTGTGACTATGAAATGCATCATAATTTTGCATTTGCATAATTCCCTGTTTAAATGCATAATGCTCACGTTATATTAGCTTTAAAGACACAGGCTACTTTTTATACATAACATAATAAGTCTGTAGAGTGAACAAAAGAAGTGAACAGAAAGAAATTAAGCACTAGGACTCAATTAAAATGGACCACAGGACATTCAAAGCTAATGCATTTACCCAGGACAGCTAGATTCGGAGCACACCAGGGAACTCACATTGCCTCGGAAAATCTGCAGAAGCCACTAAGACACTGTACCAAGTCTCTCCAATATGAAATTCATTTTCTCAAATGCAACTTTCATATTTTCAAAATCAAACTAACAGACAAACATCAACCAAAAGTTGGATTTTATGTTTAAGGAATCATATAATTCTTTGGAAACTTCACCATACCCTTTATCTCAAGGTAATCTTGTCATCTTTCACCACATCCTTTATATTAAGGTAACCTTCAGGTGTAAGCTACAGTTTTCAGTGACCCATTTTTAATATATTTTTTTTCAAATTTTCAGTCTACATTGAAGACTTATTGATTCTAAACAGGCATCTATATCTATTAAAGGCCAAATTCTTCTGCCCCACAGTCTAAAGACCACTAGCAGCATCTCTATAGCAGCTGCCACCTACACATTCCTGCTGTCTCTTATCAACAGCCTCCAAAGCGAATATGCTCAACTGTGTCTGCAAGAGGGGACCAATTCTGGAAAATAAAATAAGAAGAGGCCATCAATTTGGGCCCCATAGAGGCCACACATTTTGACTATCTGGCATGCAGATACAGTGGAACAAATTCCTTTAATGAATCTAAGAATGAAACTGAAAGTCTTTTTTATTCTAACCCATTTGTGTGTTTTGTGTGCCTTCTCTCACAATATAAAGACTCCCAGGAGGCCAGAAATGCTACACGGTGGGGATATCAAGACACTTATGTCTCATGAGTGGGCCTCATCTCATTCTAGAGACAAAGCACCTTGTCTTTTAAGAAGCTGTGGTTGCTTCTGGCTTCCATCTCATCCCTTGCAGAAGTGTGTTGATATGAATACACCAAGGTTCAGAGAGATGCATAGGACTAAGCACCCCCAACCCCACCTATAAGCTTCAGTGCGGGAGGCCAGCAACTCCCATCCACTCCTAGCAGCAGCGGGTACCTGGAGTCTCAGGTAGAAGGCCTAGGAGCTGACTGGTAGGTCCTCAGGTGACTGTAAGTGGAAGTTTAACAAATGAGGGTGTGTGTTTTAGGTTTCACATCACATCCTCTGCCTGCTTCAAGGACTCTCACAACACGGTGTCACATGCTGTCCATCTTAGCTCTCCTTATAGCCTAGAAACCCCTTACACAACTCTGTCTCTTCTAAGTCTACTACAATGACCTATATATAGTGGGTGCTTAATAGATCGGTGGTTTTCATTCTCAACTGAATTAACCTGATCAGAATGGAATTGATAGCTAGGAAGAGAGAAGCTGGACACCTGGTAGAGCCTTACCAGAAAAGGTAGAGCAAACTGGCAGACAAGAATTCCCTAGAGAACTCAAATAAGTATATCTGTTGTGATAAGCAAGAATTAAGTGAAGAGAAAAACATTGAGATATCCATTTCAGCTGCTCGACCAAAACATTTACCCATATTGTAGTAAGGCAGAGGACAAGGAAAAATGGAAGTCCCTGGCATCAGGCAGACAAGTGCAAATCTTGGTTCCTTCTTTGCTCACTGCATGACTTTGGACAAATGAGCCCCTTTTAAGCCTCAGTTTCTTTAACTCGGTTTCTTCTTAAAATGGGGATAACAAGCCTACCCATAGAGAATTGTTGTTAGGAATATATAAGACAACAAACACCTGGAAGATAGCAAATGCAAAATAAATGGTACCTGTTATGGGCCTAGCGTTTGACACCTCAAAGTAAAATCTTAACTGGGGAACAAAGACTCTAAGTTTTTAAATAATTTCTAATTGACATATGTATCACTTACCTATTCCATATTTAGACTTATAATAAGACTTTGTAAATTCATCACAGTCGCAAAGGAGCACTTTCCTTCCCCACACATTGATGGTGGTGCCTATGGACAGGTCACTGTCTTTGTAAAACTCTTGGTTTAATTTCTCTGGCTAATAAAAACAAAGGAAGATAGCATTGGCACCATGGATCCTCCAAAGAACTAGGCACCCCTTTCCAGAGAAAAAAGAAATTAAAAGAAAACTTCAATCATATCATTTACGGCTAAATTTTTTAAATCAAATCAAAAGGCAATCAGTTGATGTTGATATTCTAAAGCATTATTTTAGCACTGCAGTGCTTGTAAATAGCAATGCATTTAAGCATGTTTATTATTGATGAATAGTAGTATAATACATATATTTATGTATTTATCGATTTCATTCATAAGCTCCTAAGAAAAGAATATGTAACTTGCCCCATTATTCAGGTTCCAGAGAAGTCACATTGGAAACAGTAATAAAACATGAGGTTCCTTGCCTTGTATTTATCCAACAGGAAGCCAATCACTTGGGTCTGTGTTAAGCCACCGTACACATTAAGAACTGTTCGATCTGTTATCTGGCCTGGTTGATAGACTCCAGGTGGCCCATACTGGAAGACAAAGTCAAAACAGTGTAGCAGGACTTAATCCATTCTCTTTCTCATTGTAACCCCAGACCTAGCATTCAGTTGGCACTGGATAAATATTTGCTGAATGAATTAATAAAGTGAAGCAACTGATGTCAAAGCACATTGCAAATGTCAGGTGTGCCATTATTATTTTATATTTAGCCTATTTTTCAAAACCATTCTAAAAACAGGTTTTGCTGGCACCTCCTGGCTGCCTGCTGTGCATATCCAGAGCTCCCTCTGGGACAAATTCTGCTCCCTTGTCTCCAAGCAATGCAGCAGGGCTTCTGGCAGTGGGCTCAGAGAATCTGGGAAAGCCTCCTGTGAGGACCGAATGGCCAGCAGTTGTTTGCATCAGAAATGAGTGTTACAGTAACCTTTTCAGGAGCACTAAGAATTAAAAGATACTTTATTCAAATAAGAAATAAAAAATAACATAGAGCTGCCAAAAACCCTTTATATTTTCATGTGTCTTTATATGTGTTTACAGGTCCTTAGACAGTGTTTTTTACTATATTATGAAATTTTAGAAATGGAGAAATAAGCTCAGACAGGTTAAGTGACTTGCCCAAGGTCGCACAGCTATAAAAGGGCAGACCAACAATTTTAATCCAGGTATTCTGTCTCTGTTCTGTTTCTGCTGCACCCAGGTTACATTAGCTCTCAAATGGCCATAAATATTTGTAGAAATCAGTCTGACAACTCTTTTTAATAGTAAATAATATGCAAAAGCCATGATTGGCACTAGCTAGTGGCTAGGTGGTGACTAGTTGCTACACTCAGAAGAGTACCCCGTGTATAAACTTGTGTGTGTATGTTTGTGTGTGCACATGTGCATACATACGTGGGTGCATGTATATGTGTGTGTGTGTATTCATAAACCAGAACAACATCATGGACTCTCCTCAGTAGGCTACAAGAGTGATACACTAGTGCTCCATCTAAGGCCATGAGTAATTCTTTTACTACGGAGTCATTTACTTTCATAAGACTGATTGTGAACTCAATGATGAATAGGTACTTTCTCTTACATTTGACTTTTTTTCCTTTACTTGCCTTAAGTTCAGAATGTTCCAACTCTAATTTATCATATTCTCTGTATTACTTTCACAGATATACATTAATAGAGAATACAAAATGGAAGTTCTCTAAATATCTGCACTAGTACATAGTAACTGTCATCACATAGTCGTAACACACCACATTCCAAACAGTGACTCAAGTCTCTTGGCCGACAAGCAAACTTGGAAAGTGGTTCTGTGGCCACTGCTCACCTTTGGTAGCTTACCCCTCCGGAGGAACAGTGACATAGCATCCCGGCCTGAGTTGTGTGGCAACAGTTCTTTGATTTCAATAGTGTCATCAGACAAGAAATAATGCAGGATGAGTTCTCTACGGTCCCCAAACAATGACAGTGAATCATCCCACAGGCAGAAGAAACGCAAAACCTTCCCATCATACTCAAGGAACTGTCCCAGGGTGTCAAACGGCTCATAGGGACGTAAGGGCTGGGTGCACTCCAGTGTCTGCAAATGGAGAAAATGTCAGTAATAGTCGTAGGTTTTGCATAATCATTTTTGGGATGCACGCAATTAAATGACAAATACATAAAAAATACGTTTTCTATAGATTATTCTATTTTAACAAATTTCAACTGACTATGACACATATACATATGCATCTATAACTAGTTTTAACCTTAAGAATACAAACAAGTATTAAGAAGCTTTTCATATTAAACATTATTTTAATACTCTACTATATTATTTTTGAAAACTGAATTTTCTCAAAGACTTAAAATTCTTGTTTAAGAACAGATAAAACTAATCTCTGATGACAGAAATCAGAACAATAATTGCCTCTGGGCAAGGGATATGACTGGAAAGGGGAACAAAGGAACTTTCTGGGGCGATGGAAATATTCTACATCTTGAGTTTTGTGTTGGTTACTCAACCACATACATTTTACACAACTAGTTGATCTGTACACTTAAGATTTGTGCATTCGACTCTATTTTACTTCATGTTAATTATAGCTCAATCAAAAAAATCATTTGTCTTTTCACTAGAAATTCCTATCTGCGTATCTTTCTTACTCATTCAAAGATTTTTGTGAAGGTAAAAGGGAAGAAATATATTCACGGTTTTATTTTGCTCAAAAATCTTCAGATAGCAAGGCTATGAAAGCCCAGTGGAAACAGGAGCATGGTAAATGGAGAATTTCCAATCCACACAGAGACCCTGCCTTGGCTGTCCTCTGGCCCAGTAACCACTAGCTCCGCAGTCTTCTTGGTGCAACTCTTCCCTCTGTTTGCATGTTCTCAGCCGTGTCTTGGAGCAAAACTGGCTCCATTCTATGTGATGTAGCCAAATAGGATTGTTATATAAGAAAGTGTTCATTGGCAAGGGAGATGTTGTCCCAAATCAGGTTATGCAATCTTTTTGTGAATTCTTGAAATTTCATATCTGTCCAGGGCAGTCTAGGTGCAGTCTTACCCCAAGACAGAGGGGGGACATGATGGCTTTCCAGAGGCTCTGCAGTCTTATCCTTGATATTTAAAAGAAATTATGGGACTTCTACATCAATTGATTGAAAAATGTTCCTTTAGTATTATAAGGCCTCTAAGAAATGCATTATTGATTATATACCACTGGGGCTCTTTTCAATTTAAGTTAAATTGTTTAATTTTAGCTTTACAGTTCAAGGCAGCAAACACTGAAGAATTAAATGCATAAAATTCAACATAAAAGCCTCTTATTAATCTCCTAATTTTCCAAAGATTTCTATATTTATTGAAGAATTTTCTCCCTGAGGGAATAAATGCTAAAATGATTCTCCCAATCTGAAAGGAAATTACTTAAAACATTTCTTAGCTGTTCTTGGTATTTACTCCCAATTTCTGGCTCAAAAGATCTCTTTCTTTACAAACCTATGAAATCCCACAGTGCTCTATGAGATTTCATATAATGCATCATTATTCACAATCACTGTCATATAATACCAACTGTTAGTGAATGAGTGTAGCCATATGCAAAGGGTAGTAATTCATTTTGGTCCATTTCCTTCAGGTTCTCTCTGATGGTTCTAAAAGACTTTTTATTTACCTAGACTCTTTCATCCAGGGCACTGGGAAAAAATAAAAATGAACTCAAACCAAAAAATCTCTTTGTGCACTGTGACACAGGCATTTCACCTGAGATATTCCAGGATCAACAATATATATATTTATCTGGAGGACTGCATGCCTACAACATTAAAGAATAATTTTTCTGGGGCTAGGAGGCAGGAAGAGATGAATGATCCTACATGTGGCTTTTAACAAGAGATCAAAGCAGAATCAAAGGAGAATTTTATTGTAAATTTTATATTATTGTTCTGCAAGGAAGTGAATTACAAGTTTTAAAAAGAATAAAACACCAGACAAAACTCATCTATGGGGATAGAAATAACAACGGTGGTTGTCCCTGGATGGGGAGAAGAAATGATTAGAAAAATGCATGAGGTATTTTGTGGGGGGCGGAGGATGGAAATGTTTTATATCTTGATTTGAGGGTAGGTTATAAGGGTATGGCATTTGCTAAGACTCATCCAACTGTACATTTAATTTCTGTGTATTTTCCTGTGTGTATTCACACTTCAATAAAAAAAGAAAAGGGACACTGGGTGTGGGGGCTCATGCCTGTAATCCCAGCACTTTGAGAGGCCGAGACAGGAGGATTGCATGAAGCCAGCCTGGGCAACTTAGCAAGACTCCATCTCTACAAAATATTCTTTGAAAAATTAAGCAGGCATGGTGGCACAGGCCTGTAGTCCCAGCTACTCAGGAGGCTAAGGCAAGGAGGACTGCTTGAGCCCATGAATTCAAGGCTGCAGTGAGCTATGATTGGGCCACTGCACTTCAGCCTGGGCAACAGAGCAAGACCCTGTCTCTAAAAAAAAAAAAAGCAAACAAATGACAATCAGGGTAAGATTCAAGAGATTTGCATTCCAATCCTAGCAAAGAGATTGGCTGGGTGCTTTTGAGTGGGCGTTCAGATTCTTCTTCTAGACAACAAAATTTGGGCCAAGGGATTGTTAAAAAAAACTTTAGAAAGTCAACAATAATACTAGTAATACTGAGTCTTTATTCTCTACACTAACTGGGGTGAGACCTCAAAGACAAGCATCCTTTCCTAATGGAGGTACACTGGAATCATGGACCTCCTTACTCTTCTAGAACATCTCGGCATCCAGTGCCACCATAAGAGGAGATAGGAGTCCCTAGAAGGAATAAAAAAGGTGCACCCAAGGCTTGATTCACTAAATCAGTACTATGGAAGCAAAGATTTTCTAAGCTGGAGCAAGGCAACTAAAATGAGAAAAGACAAGTAAGTGTGAGTACAACTCATGCACTGTCAGTGACCACAAAATCAATTGTGACTGAGTACCTGGACTGTGTCACATCTGAGCAGTTCACTGAAGACTCCTACTCCCTGGAAGGGAGACTCTCTATGGAGGGAATTGAGGGGAGGTGATGAGGGAGTCATTCCTTCCCTTAGGCCGACACTGAGCCTTCCCTCTAGCCCGAAAGAGAATGGATAACTCACATAAATATGGCCCTAAAAGCTCTTTCACATTTGTATCAGGAGCACAAATACCCTTTACTGACTCTCCAAAGGGAGTCTCATTCTGAAGACAAGGGCTAACAAATGTATCAACTTCTTACCTCTCTCCGTGCCTTCATGTAAGGATCTTCTGGACATTGTCTGGGAGGATTTAATTTGACTCCTATTTTCCTCAAAAAGTTTTGTGTAAATATATCGCAGTCATAAATCTTGAATGTCCGGCCATAGAAGACCATGTCAATGCCGATATTGAAATGCTCCACAGTATAAAATTGATCCTCATCAGGAGGTGGGAGAGGAATCCGATGCCGTCGGATAGAAGTTCCTATGGCATGAAATCAAATATAATTATTTCATCAAGAGGTTAACAAGTAAGAATATACAACCCATCTCAGTAACAACCCTAAATGCTTTCCTACAGTGGAGAAGTGGGCAAAGGGCTGGTCCTAGGAGGCAACATGAGTACTTTCCAACTTTGAAGGAGTCTGAGGCAACTGAGACTTCTGAGGTCCTGAATTCTGTGACCAGCCTTGCATATGATTAGAGTTGCCTGAGTGGTGGTAGGGAAGTATTTTAATAAACCAGAAAGGTTTATTTAGGTTTAAAGGTTTAAAGCTCCTGGAGGGGCTGGAGGATGAAAGAAGGGGGACATAAGCAGAGTGACCAGAAATGCCAGACATTGCCATCTGGTCTTCTCCAGGAACAAGCGTGCTCACATTCAGCCACCAGCACTGAATATGAGCACACTAAATAAAGCATTAAGATGCCAAAGTAGAGTGTTCATAAAAATGGGTTCTCTTGGCCGGGCGCGGTGGCTCACGCCTGTAATCCCAGCACTCTGGGAGGTCGAGGCGGGCAGATTGTTTAAGCTCAGGAGTTCGAAACCAGCCTGAGCAAAAGCGAGACCCCGTCTCTACCAAAAATAGAAAGAAATTAATTGGATAGCTAAAAATATATAGAAAAAATTAGCCGGGCATGGTGGCGCATGCCTGTAGTCCCAGCTACTCGGGAGACTGAGGCAGAAGGATTGCTCGAGCCCAGGAGTTTGAGGTTGCTGTGAGCTAGGCTGACGCCACGGCACTCTAGCCCAGGCAACACAGTGAGACCCTGTCTCAAAAAAAAAAAATGGGTACTCTTGGCTTAGAAAAAAAAGTTAATAAACTTCAGTATGATAGGAGTCAACACTGTGACTTACAGCTTCGATAAGCATGTATGACTTTAGGCTGTTATGAAGCTTCATGGACTCTTTCCTCTACCAACCTACTCTCTCTCCTTCTTACTGTATAGCCTCTGTCCATACCTCTATTCAAGTGAGGGTTATCAATGCTCTGTGTCAATGGAAAAGAAGCCAAACTCTGTAAAATAATTTAAAGGGACTTATTATGAGCCAAATTTGAGGACCAGGACCCAGAGCTATGCCCAAGAAGCCTTGAGCAAGTGGACTCACTGTGGCTGGGTTACAGTTTGGTTTTATACATTTCAGGGAGACAGCGGTTACAGGTAAAGTCGTAAATCAATACATGAAGGCATACATTGGTTTGGCCTGAAAAGATGGGCCATCTCAAACGGGGGTGGGGGGGACGCTTACAGGTTACAGGTGGCTTTAAAGATTCTTTGACTTGTAATTGGTTAAAGACATGAAGCTTTGTCTAAAGGCTTGGAATGTTTTAAGATAAGGAGGTCCAGTCAAGCCACCTGACATATATTTGTTGTGTAAATTGAGGACCTGCAGTTTTGTCTTGCATAGCCTTAGGCCTGTTAATGAGTTACAAAGGATATCTCCAAGAAGGGAGGGGGGCATGATGAGGCATGTCTGACCTCCCTTCTCATGGAAGGCAAATTGGTTTTAGGGTATCCCCTCAGCCAGGACGGGGTCCATTCAGTCCGCTGGTGGGGGTGGGAGGAGCCTTAAGATTTTATTTTAGAACAAACTGGGAGGTATCAGTCTACCAGATTTCAAGCTGTACTACAAGACTATAGTAACTAAAACAGTATGGTACTGGCACAAGAACCTTACACTGCCAGTGGGACTGCAAATTAGTGCAACCTCTGTGGAAAAGAATTTGGAGATACCTCAAAGAGCTAGAAATAGAAATACCATTTGATCCAGCAATAGCATTCTTAGGCATCTACCCAAAAGAATAAAAGACATTCTATAATAAAGACATCTGCACCCGAATGTTTATGACAGCACAATTCATTATTGCAAGGACGTGGAAACAACCCAAGTGCCCATGAATTCATGAGTGGATTAATAAAATTTGGTATATGTATACAATGGAATATTACTCAATTATAAGAAACTACAGTGATCTAGCATCTCTTATATTTTCCTGGAGGGAGCTTGAGCCCATCCTCCAAAGTGAGATATCACAAGAATGGAAGAAGAGGCTCCGCATGTACTCGCCATCAAATTGGCACTAACTGATCAACACTATGGTGCTCACACGGTAGCAATATTCTTAGGGGATTGGGGGGTTGGCGGTGGGTAAACTCACAACTAATGGGCACGGTGAGCATTGTAGGGGGGAAAAGGCATACCTCAAATCATGGTTTGGATGTGGCAAAGTCATAACATGTAACCAAAATGTTTGTATGCCCCATAATATCCTGAAATAAATAAATAAATAAATAAACAAAATAAAAAATATTTTATTTTAGTTCACATCTGGCCAAAGGTTCTAGATGTCATCCCATCTTCTACTTCCAACCCTATTGTGTCCATTTGCTTCTTCCCTTGAGAATATGTTCCCAAGGTCCCCATGTATATCCAAATGGTGGTCAGCCACTGGAGGTAAAAGAGTTCCTTGCTGAGATGAGTGTACTGAAGGAGCTCAGAAAATTTCACCCTAAAATATGACTCCTTAGTATAAAGAATATTTTGAATTAAAGGCCCTTAGAGCCCAGGCGTGATGGCTCACGCCTGTAATCCTAGTACTGTGGGAGGCTGAGGTGGATCACTTAAGACCAGGAGTTTGATACCAGACTGAGCAAGAGTGAGACCCCATCTCTATTAAAAATAGAAAATATCAGTCAGGGGTGGTGGCGCATGCCTGTAGTCCCAGCTACTCGGGAGGCTGAGGCAGGAGGATCTCTTGAGTCCAGAAGTGTGAGGTTGCAGTGAGCTATGATGACACCATGGCACTTCAGCCTGGGCAACAGAGTGAGCTCTGTTTCAAGGAGGGAAAAAAAAGGCCCTTAGAGATCAACAGGCCCTTGGAAGGGGCTTCCCTGTTATCTCAATATATTGCAAGAAAGAAAATCAAGAATGTAACCAGACCTGTCCCAAATCATTTTAAACATAATACCTGTCTCTCCAGGGTAATTTAATTTGCAAAGAGAATCATTTATAAGTCAATCTGTTAGCCCCATCCATTCATCCTCCCTAGCAACCATTTATTACACCTAAACAAAATTACCTATACTCCTCATCTCCTCCTCCCCTCTAAAAGGCAGGTATAAAAATATCTGGATCATATTTTGATATTGGGTAATCACTCTGTGATTCTCCCCATATGCGTGGCAAATAAACCTTTTCCTTTTATTAATCTGCCTTAATTGTGAGTTGATCTTTCACTGAACTTTCGGGGGGAAAGGGGAAGTTTCCCTTCAACCACAGTACCGGCTACATCACACCATACCAGCCAAGTTAACCAAATATTGCTGAAATCTGTTAGCAAGAATTGTTTAGGATTTGAGATTTTATCCTACTTGCAGGCTGACAAGTTAGCCTGCCACAGTTTCATGGATGTTGGTAAAGATACGAGATGCCTTGGTTAGAGACAAGGGGCAGTATATAATTCAACAGCAGTAACAGGAGCCAGAACAACAGCATTTTTTGCACCAGTTTCCTAAGCCCCAAGGCCCAAAGGGTGACATAACAAGGGCCAGGTAACACCTGCACACACAGTGGGCCACATTATATTAATAGAAGAACCCTGACGGAATCCAAATCTTCTATAATGAGTAATAAGCATTCCTGTTTTTTATCTCAGAGGAGATATTATCTTTATTAGACTGGACAGTAAGCACACCTGCCCTTTGTTCTGGAGGGAGACAATACCTCTATCTCCTAAGGCTATGCGCAAACCTGCACTTTCCTCCAGAGGAAAAGACCATCTTTTATCTTTGTCTTCCACGGCTGTTTGCTATATAAACATCCTTGAAGAGATAGTCCAGAACAAAAAGCAGTCAGTGCCTCTGCTTATAAGATGTACAGAAATGCAAGATACCTATGGAGAATTGTCTCTTAACATCTGCACCTGACTTAAGCCTGAGAATCTACTCCAAGAGCAAAGAGAAAAGGGAAACAGAACAAACTGAGGATCTAATGATTCAATAGAAATTGGCTTGTGTGACACATGTATAGAGGTATTTTAATACAAAGATGTTAACCTATCTTCATCGGATTTTATATAGCACTGAGAATGGTGCCTTTTCCCAAAGTCTAGAAACACTTAGAAATTATTCATTGCTTATTCATTAAGGAACATTTAATGAATATCTTTATGTGCCAGGAACTGTGTTGGGCTGTGTTCCATTATTCTACTTATCATCTTTTCACTCTGGTGAGAGGAAATTAACTAAAATCATTTTCATCTTCTTTTCTTTGTGGCAATTTTTAATTACTTGGTACATTAAATTAAAATAATAAAACTATAAAATTAGAATGGCCTAGAATATTTTTAAATGTACTACATAAAAGATGATATAATTTTACTGCAAAAAATTATACTTCAATTAGCCTTTAATTCATGGCACTGAAAACAGTATGCAAATTATTTAATCATTCAAGATTAGACATTTAGAACAAATTGCATACTTAAACATCTATAAAAAGATGGACATTTCAGGTGTTTTCAGGAATCTCTTTAAAAATACTTATATTGTGACAGTTTTTGAAATATATAAGAATTATTCAACAGTCAGAAGCTTCTTCAAAAATTCCATCTAGCTTGCATTTGTACTTCATTATAAAAATTCAAATAAGCAAGTTAGTGCTGATTTTTGTTCAGTAAGTCTTTGAATAGGAATCTTATATTTTTCTAGGTGGCAAGAACTGGCCCACCCACTGGGCTTTTAAATAATACTAATCACAATCATCATCATAGCCCTAGGATAGACTTTCATTTACATTTTCTCACTTAATCCTCAATAATCCCATAAGACAGATAATACACAAAATATGAATTTTCAGTTTATGGATAAGAAAACCAAAGTTCAGAGTGGTTAAGTGCCATGCCCAAGGTCATACCCTAACAACGGCAGAAAAAGTTCCTGAACTTGGGTTTTCAAACTCTAACTAAATACCATTGCTTTCCATAGTTTGCACTGAACTGTATCTCACTGTACTGCAGCGGCAAATTACTTAAGTGAAGGAAAGGAGGAAGAGCCATAGGCAAAACTGAATAGAAATGGGTAGAAGAGCTGAAAGCCACCAGGAAAAGGAGAGAGAGAGATAATGGAGCTGCTCTTTCAAAAGAACAGTCTCTCTCTGCTCTAAGGGAAAATTTGCATAGGTGGCCCACCTGCCAGCTGTTGCAATGACCCCTGCAGAGCTAGCACCAGTATGTTACCTGCCCTTTCCTGGAGCCTGCATATCTCAGGCCCCCATACTCTTCCTTCTCTTAGCCTCCACACTTCTCTCACTAGATGTTTCTCAGAAGAGGCCAGGGAAGTTCTTTGTGGTAAGAAGAAAGAGTCCTGACCATCCATGAGTCAGAAAGAGAAAACCAATGTGGGCCATTTGAAATGTACGGTTGCACATGAGAGCTTTCAATATTATATTCGTGAAATTTCTCAAACCGTGTCCTTTGGGAATTAAAATTTCTATTTATTGGGATTTGTGTGTTTATAGTCTTCCGTGACAAATAGCAGAAACTCTAGCAGGAGTTTGTTCTGGAATATCAAAGAAATGGGCAGGATGCCATGTCTTTGCACACATTGAACAGCAGCCAAGATCATCGAGGTAGATAAAAATAGTTACAAAATAGAAAAACAACAAAAGAATTATATTTGTCCTTTAAATTTTCAGATGTTTATCTTCTTAACTGCTCAATAAAGACAACTGGGACACATGTCCAGGCATCAGGTATCTGTTTTCAAGCTTTTCCTCATCTTCATATTTTACATCTCTCTTCCGTTTTTAAAAGCCTTGCTATCTGACTATACTCTGAAAGCTTTAACTTTCTAACATTTCCCTGTGGTTTAGATCAAAGTGACCATATATCCATTTATGTTTAATGTGTTTTCATGTTATTCAGTTGAGACTTGCCTTAGATCTTTGCTCAGACCACTAAATTTAGTTTTTCGGAATTCACCTTCCAGAATAAGACTCTAACCTCTTACCTCTAATTTTAATATAAGTGTGTTAACTTCACTTTAGTAACGTTACAGACTTAGGGTACATCCAAGTCTAGAGGCAGGTATTTCTTAGGTGAATAAACAACTGGAATTGTCACTTGTCATCATGTCTACTGAGTTTGTACCCTAAAAATACTAAGAGCCTTAACTGTAATCAGACATAATAGAGCATCTTTTCCTCCTCTTGTGCTCACTATATTCCTCTACTAAAATGACTATTCCAGTTTTATTTTTATTTTTCTAAAATATCACATTTAGAGTTTTGGTTTCACAAAAATAGCTTTCTTATATATAGATAACCTGGCACCTGCCTCACAGCAAAAGAATAAAAACTTAAAAATTACATATCTCTGATCACAATAATAATAATCCTATGAGTCTCTCCCTTAGTCACTAAATAAACGGCAAAATATTAGCCTGCTAGGTGGTCTAATGTCCTCTTACATTACTACCTTCTTGCTTAGTTTTTCTTACACACTCTATGATCTGCTCCCAAATACCTCCCAACTCCTTACCGTACCAGTTTCCCACCTCTTTTATCTCACGCTGTTCCTTTTGAATGTTCTGCCTTTTTCTTCCATCTTTACCTGGAGAAACTTTTGAGATACAACACAAATGCCATCTTCTCTACTGGATATTGGCTTTTTCTCCTCTGATCCCTCAAGTACCTGGTACCATTTATGATGTCTGCATTGCTCTATAGGGATTGTCTATCACTTTTCCTTCCCTTTTTCCCCCTCCCTCCCTCCCTTCCTTTCTTTCTTCCACAAATACTTACTGAGCACCCACCATGCACCAAGTACCTATCTTCACAGACTAGTGACTCACCTCCGCTCTTAAATTCTACACTGTTCCTTCCATTCAGTGACAATTTCTTCCCCGACGTCTACCTCTAGGATTACCAGACTTTGCAAATTAAAATACAAGATGCCCAGTTACATTTGAATTCCAGATAAACAATGAATAAGTTTTTAGTTACATAAGTATGTTCCACACCACATTTGGGACATAGTTATACTAAAACTTCTTCAATGCTTATTTGAAATTCCAGTATAACTGGGCATCTTTATATTTTATCTGGAAACTCTCTCACCACCCCTCCTCTACTTTATGGGATATATTACTTAGATATAGTATATGCCCAACATGAATGAATGGCATAGGAACGACTAACTCCTATTTTGTGATTACATTTGTTTGAGTCACGTGATTATCTTGGGGTATAAAAGAAAAGTATAAGAAATACTTTCCTACTGAGGGGCCCAAACAAGTCATTAGTGGAAATCAGTGTTCTTAATCAGGGATGTATTAAGAACCACGTGGAAGCCAGTTTTTGACCCCACACCTACAGAATAAAAAATTCTAGGATGGGCTAGGAGATTTTGATGATCACTCTCAACCGAGAACAATTGATATAGATCATACCAGAAAATCATGGCACATTTCTAATCATTATCCTTTCTTTAGTGCAGATTAGTTTGAACTTCGTGTATTTAACTGACAATTACTCTGTTAGGCAATTAGAGGTAAAAAAAAAATACTGGGTTAACCTCTGACATTCTTGGCTTGACGTAATGTTGTTTTAACTACATTCCAGCAGAAAAGCAACACATTTTATAAATAGAACACATCTAACCAAAAAGAGAGTGATGTCCTGGCAAGAAATGAAAGCAAGCCTTAAAGTGCGACAGTGACTTACTTGAGTCCTAACACACACAAATCTCCTTGCCAACAAAAATTCGTGAATATTAAAAATATGTTGTTCTGATTAGAAGCTGTATGTAACTGAATGCCTATTTTGCTACCCTGCTAATGGATGCCTCTTTTGTTTCTGGCTTATTTCAAACTCTTTCACCCTAAAAAAATTACATGATAGCAGCAGCAACTGAAAGGGGGTGAGGGGGTTCCAGTTGCACTAGTTTCTGAATAGTCAGGTCCACAAGAAACAGGTACATCCGACCTCCCAGTTCATTTGGAAGATATCAAAACCCTGTGAAGTGATAGGAACGCCATCAGTGCACAGCACCTAAACTTGACCCCTTGCCTCTTTCCAGAGTCCACAGGCACATAGAAAGCAGGACCAGGCCACTCAAGATGACACAACTGAAAGAAACACTACCTACCCCTCCCACTGAGGTCTGAGCCATTGGCTCATTAAGCGTGTTTTCTTTTTTCCAATCACTTAATTTAGGAAAGCACAAAGAAAGCGTTTAAATGGTTTTTCAAACCATCTGCTGTCCAAACATACCTTCCTTAACAAGAATCATCATACTAAATATTTCAAGAGAGACTGGTTTCTCTCTAAACAAAGCTCGATGACAGAGTGTTTGTGTTTGCTTTCTACAGGATTTGCTACAGCCCTCCAGGTTTCTCCACTCTGGACAAATTCAATGTTGTTACACAGCGTGATTACTGTGTATTCTGTACACAATCCTTGAGCTGTGTCTTCAGACAGGGAAATAGCCTGACCACAGTGAGCCAACCAGAAATTCTGAAATTTTCCAAACAGACTTTAAAATTGTCTTTTACTAAGGTTTGTTTCTTCTGAATCTTAATGAATAACATTCCTTCCTCCTTACATAAAAACGATGTTCAAACACATCATTATGAGTATCTTCAACTTGTCTTTGGAATCTGTCTATGTGAGATTTGAAATCAAGAGGCTGAGAGTTCAGGGTCATGAATGAAGCTTAAAAAAAACAAGAGGCCGGGCGCGGTGGCTCATGCCTGTAATCCTAGCACTCTGGGAGGCCGAGGCGGGCAGATCGTTTGAGCTCAGGAGTTAGAGACCAGCCTGAGCAAAAGTGAGACTCTGTCTCTACTAAAAATAGAAAGAAATTAGCTGGAAAACTAAAAATATATATAAAAAATTAGCCGGGCATGGTGGTGCATGCCTGTAGTCCCAGCTACCCGGGAGGCTGAGGCAGTAGGATTGCTTCAGCCCAGAAGTTTGAGGTTGCTGTGAGTTAGGCTGATGCCACGGCACTCTAGCCCGGGCAACAGAGTGAGACTCTGTCTCAAAAAAAAAAAAAAAACAAAAAACAAGAGGCCAAGAGAATTGAAAAGTCTTAATAAAAGCCTTTCCAAGATCCTATAGAGGTTGCATTTCATACTTCTTCTTGAATAGTTTAATAAAACTAATATTCACTGGACAGGCGCCAGTGAACTACAGGAATATAAGCTTTCACTTAAGAGGTAATAATAAAAACATAGTACAAGTCACTAATGCAGACTTTGGTGTTCTGTGACCCCCAGTCCATCACTTGTGCAAGTTTGGTGTTGCAGTGGGGAAAGTAATCAAAAAATAAGCAGAGCTTAGTTAGGGAATATTAAACAAAACATTAAAGTTGTTTACCTGTAAGAAACTATTTTTTGCTAAAGCGATACTGCCATTCACCTAATCAAATACAATCAAAACAGATGTCTACAGAAATCAAAAGTTGTAAATTTTTTTGTTCTTAAATAATTCTTCAAATGTTTTCTAACACATTCTTGCCAATCTTTAAAAACTGCCTTATAGGGGCCGGGCGCGGTGGCTCACGCCTGTAATCCTAGCTCTCTGGGAGGCCGAGGTGGGCGGATCATTCTGAGCTCAGGAGTTCGAGACCAGCCTGAGCAAGAGCGAGACCTCATCTCTACCAAAAATAGAAAGAAATTAATT